>JAKSZT010038661.1:352049-400285 GCA_026826555.1 Tolypeutes matacus
TTGCTATACCCGGACCTCCCCCCCCCCCCCGCAGAGGGTGAGAATCAGCAAGTGCTACCGCAACTTCCTCTTGCAACCGTTCCCCAAACTGCAAAGCAACTTCCTCCTCCCCCCTGTGCTCCTCCTCCCCCTCAGCTCCCTACCCCACCTCCTGGAATTTCCACCTTCTCTGGCCCCGCTCCTCCGCAGCTGCTTCCGCCTGAGCCCTTGCTCCCTCAGGGGCCTGATCCTCCGCCGTGGCCCCCCTACCTGCCCACCAGCATTTCTCTTACTGGCCCAACTGCTCAATATTCCCCTCAGCCCACTACCCCTCCATCTCTCAGTCTCCCTCAGTCCCTTACTCCACCTGCTCTCCTTCCACCTTATAATCTGGGAACCTCCCCTTCTGTGCACCCCATTAATCTCCTTCGTGGGCCATTGCGCCCCCTCCCGTGGTACCCATATGATGCGTCAGAACTTAAACGTTTAAGACAGGCTGTCAAGGAAGATGGCCTTGGCAGCCCCTTTGCTCAGCAACTTCTCACTGATATTTCAATGAATCTCAACCTCCCTTACGATTGGCAGGGGGTTGCGGGAGCCATCCTTACTCCAGGTCAATATATTAACTGGCGCGCTCATTTCCAAGATCAGGCCGAACAGCAGGTTAGGCAAAACCAGTCTCAGGGTGTTAACTTCCCCCTTGATGCCTTTATGGGCTTGGGACCCTTCGTTGACCCTGCTCGGTATGCCAACCCAAACCCTTTGTTTTGGGACCAGCTCCGCGGTGTTGCTATGCGTGCCTTTGGTAATTGCTCAGCCATTAAAACAGATACCTTCACCAAGCTCACACAAAACAAAGACGAGGATTTCTCCTCCTTTGTCTCTAGAGTCCAAGAGGCATGAGCTCGCAAGGTTAGCAATGAGCAAGCCCAAATGGCCCTGGCCAGAGAGCTTATCTTAGAAGGTGCTAATGCAGTTTGTAAGCAAGCAATCGCTTCCAAAAGACAGGGCACAATTCATGATTGGATCTTGGCTTGCAGAGACCTCGACCAAAGTACCCATAATTTAGCCACCTGTCTTGCCTCGGCGCTCGCCTTGGCGGTTGGCCCATGCTTTCATTGCGGTCAACAGGGACATTTTGCCCGGGACTGTCCATCTCCTGACAGGTTCCCCCAACTCCCCAGTGTCAGGTATGCTCCTGAGCCACCTGCCGATGCCATTAAGCCAAGTCGCCCTCTCCAACCGCCCACTCCGTGCCCCCGCTGCAAAAAGGGATATCATTGGGCACGAGACTGCCGCTCCACATCGGATGTAACTGGGAGGCCTTTAAACTTCCCAGGGGGCAAGTCTCAGCCCCGCACCCAAGAGACACAAAAGGCCCAAACACAGAAGGCCCGGCCCTCAAAGCCATGAGCTCCAAGGCCATAAAGTGGAGTATTCCTGTTCTTCAAAGCCGTCCAACATTGACATTAAAAATAAAAGACAACTGGTATACGGGGGTATTGGACACAGGGGCAGAAGTTTCTTGCTTTCCTGAGTCCTACACCCACATAACTCCTACTGAACCAGGTCCAGTCATTGACGGTGCCACTGCAAAGGGTGCCTCCCTCCAGTCCACCCTTCTTCTCCCATGGGAGGATGAGGAGGGACATTCTGGGGTATTTACTCCCCTCTTTGTCCCTCATCTTACCACCATTCTCTGGGGCAGAGACATTTTGGAACAAATGGGCGCAACCCTCTCTTCAGGTGTCAGTGAAAATCCCATTCAGGATTGCCATATCTCTCTTGTTCAGATAGACTCACAACCAGGGCGTTCCCCCCAAGCGCACAGGCCGTTGCTCGATTAACTCCACCAATGCCCATTCCTCTCATCTGGGACACAGAAGAACCTGTCTGGGTTGAGCAATGGCCACTTCCGTCTCATAAATTAACAGCATTGCAAAACTTGGTAACGGAACAGTTACAACTAGGACACATAGAAAAAAGTTATAGCCCTTGGAACTCCCCTGTTTTTGTAATTAAAAAGAGGGGAAAAGATACATTCCGCCTCCTTCATGACTTGAGAGCCATCAATGCTCACATCAAGCCTATGGGTTCACCCCAACCAGGCTTGCCCCATCCATCAGCAATCCCAGTGCAATACTCACTGATTGTACTGGACATAAAGGACTGTTTCTTCTCCATCCCCCTGCATGAGTCAGACAAGGAGAAATTTGCATTCTCTGTCCCTCAAACTAACCACCAAGGGGCCAATGAATGCTACCAATGGAAAGTACTCCCACAGGGCATGAAAAATAGCCCTGCCATTTGCCAAATTTATGTCAACTATGCAATTCAGCCTCTCAGACACAAGTTTCTTGTCCTTCACTATATGGATGATGTCCTCTTAGCCCATGAAAATGCTCAAGTCCTATCAGAAGGCTTCCAAGAGCTAATCAACAATCTTAAACTCATTGGGCTAACAGTTAATCCGGACAAGGTGCAACATCATGCTCCCTTTACCTTTCTGGGTTATAAAATAACTGAACAGGTCCACCCAATTCCCTTGCAAATCCACTGCCCTAATGAAATGACTTTAACTGAGCTTCAAACCTTATGTGGACAAATCAATTGGATGAGGCCTGCTCTCCCTATTACTACAGCAGAACTACAGCCTCTCTTTAAGTTACTAGAGACAAAGGGTAGTGTTGCCGCGGCTGCTTCCAAAACTGTGAAAGTCACCCCTGCAGCAAAGGCAGTTGTCAATAAAGTCTCCCAACAAATAAATGAGACAGCAAACAAACGGCGTGACCCTACAAAGCCCACCCAGGCCCAAGTTCTTTTAACTAAAGGAACTCCCACAGGAGCCTTGTGGCAAGAAGGACCTTTATTATGGACACATTTAGCCAAGTCCCGTAACTCCAAAATATTTCCCTTAACATCAGCAGTCATCCAGCTGGCACAAACCTTACTACGCCTCAGCGTTCAAATGTACGGGGCTGAACCTGATACTATCATTTGGCCTTTTTCCAAAGAACAAACTGACTTGCTTGCTCAATCTAATGCAGATTTTCAAATACTTCTTGCAGGCTATACAGGGCAAATAGATAACCACTACCCTAACCACAAAATCTTGCAAGGGCTTAGGATGCTACATCTTACATCAACACACCACGCCTTTCCCTCCTCTACGCCATTACCCAATGCTCGCATTGTCTTTACAGACGCCTCGAAGAAGGGCTATGGGTTCGCTTCCTTCTCCATTAACTCCAACACCCCTCATGTCCGCACAATCAAACTAGATGGTTCTGTCCAAAAAGGAGAGGTTGAAGCTATTGTCCTTGCTCTCTCCATATACCCTAGTGAGTCTCTTAACATTTTCTCTGACAGTGCATATGTCTGTCAGGTTTGCAAAGTGATAGCCTTCAGTACATTCTTTCCATCAGATTCGGCCCTTGATTGCAGCTTAGAACACGTCTGCAACAGCTAACTGAACGACGTGTACAGCCATGGTTTATCACTCATATCCGCAGTCACACAGGCCTATTCGGCCCACTTGCAGAAGGCAACGCGTTAATTGATTCGGCAGTCTCCACATTAACGCTTGCTGTACACAATCAAGATCTAATCACTCAGGCACGGAGTTTACACTCCAGATTCCACTTCTCAGCATCCAGTCTAAAACATTTATTTCCGGACCTGACAGCAGACCTCTGCAAACATCTAGTGCGCAGCTGTCGACGCTGCGCCCCCTTTTTACCTCTTGGGCCCCTACAGCCCCAGGGTGTCAACCCTAGAGGCTTAAAACCTAACTCGCGCTGGCAAATGGACGTCACTCATGTCCTGTCCTTTGGCCGACAAAAATATGTTCATGTTGTTAAAGACACTTACCCCAGCTTAGCGCTGTTGCCCTTCCTGGTGAGCGTGCGCGTCATTGTATCCAGGCTCTGAGGCGGGCCATCCTCCTTATGGGTGTGCCCTGGGACCTTAAAACAGACAACGCACCCGCTTACCACAGCTCTTCATTTCAAGCCTTCCTCAAACTTTACAATATCACACACCACTTTGGCATTCCCTACAACCCTCAGGGACAAGCCATCGTTGAACGAACTAACCTGCTTCTTAAGGCTTTAATAATTAAAGAAAGGGAGGAAAACCCCCATCAAATGCCAGACGAAGTCCTAACTGCAGTACTAATAAAACACAACTTGCTTACTTTTGACAAACATGGGTTATCACCCATGCACAAGCACTGGGGCACTTCCTCTCTCTCCACACTGCTACCATTGGTGTGCTGGAAAGATCCAGAAACCAACAAGTGGCAAGGGCCTCACCCTCTCCTATGTCAAGGTAGGGGTTTTGCTTGTGTCTTTCCAGATGGAGCTCCCCAACCCATCTGGATCCCGGGACGAAACATCCGACCCGCCACCGCAGACCAAGCGCCCAACGAGAAGGGAACACCAACAGCTGAGACACCTAACCTGCCAAATGACACGTGTTATACCGAACAACCCAACTCCTCAAGTACTCCTCAATCCCCGCGCACAAACTCCCCTCCAGCCTAACCAACCCATTAACCTGGTAGTCCTAATAATCCTCTTTCTTTCTGCAGTCACAACGCCTGTCCTCTCTAACCTGGCACATCAACCCTTTAATTGGACACTTCAAGATTCAACGAACAAGGTTATACTTTATAATGTCACCTCACAAGCCCCATCCTTCACTCTCCATGCATGTAAGCTTACTAGCCATAACTACAAGTGGTCCGAAACAGACAAAAGTAGATGTAAAATTTCCAATCCCAATCTACCTACCTGCCACTTCAAACCCCGTGATGGGGTTAATCTCCAGGCCGTCAGTGGCATCTATATTTGTCCTGCTACAAACAAAGACTGCCACAATCCCTCATACTATTACTGTCCCTCCTGGGGCTGTGAAACGATGGCCACTGGCTGGTCTAATCCCCCTAACAGAGACACCCACCTTGCCTTTAGTGCTTCTGGCCTTATTATAACCCTCACAGTTAAAGACCCCTCAAATACTGCATGGTTAAGTGGCCGCACCTGGGGGGCACGTCTTTATATGACAAGCTATGACTACGGTAACCTTTTTAAAATACAAAAAACACTGCTGCCTCCCCCACCTGCCATTGCAGTGGGCCCCAACCCAGTCATCAACCCTCCCTCTATTCCTGCACCCCCTAACAATCAATCTTCTAACTCCAACGCCGTCCCTCTTACCCCATCTCTTCTGTTACAAATCCATAACCCGCTTCTATCCCTAGTTAACGCCTCCTTTTCCACTCTTAATTCCTCCAATCCCAACCTGACCGCCAGCTGCTGGCTGTGCCTCTCCTCCTCAATGCCTTACTACGAGGCTATAGCTACTAACGACTCCTTTAAATCCTCTTCAGAAGTAAATCCCACGTCTTGTAATTGGAACCAAACCCAAATAGGACTAACAATCCAGTCTGTCTCTCAGAGCGGGCACTGTGTCACTAAAATCGGAGGCACTGTTATTCCCTCCATTAAAGCCCTCTGCAACTGCACAACCACCCCTGCAGCAACCACAATGTTTCTCATACCCTCCAATAACACGCAATGGATCTGTTCCTCCACAGGCCTTACCCCATGCCTCAGTGTTCACACCCTCAATACCACCAATGAAACCTGTGTGCTCGCTGCTCTGCTCCCCCGCATCTTTTACCATACCTATGACCAATTCCTTGATTCTTGGCAACATCATCTTCTCCCTATCTACAAACGTAAAAGGGAAATCATTACAGCAATTACAATTGCCACACTTTTAGGTCTTGCAGGAGCCGGCACCGGGATTGCAGCCCTCACCACACAAAATAACAACCTTGCTTCCCTCAGGTCCGCTGTTGATGAAGATATCGCCCGGCTTGAAACAGCCATTAACCACCTAGAAAAATCTCTTACTTCCCTCTCTGAAGTAGTTCTCCAAAACCGCAGAGGGTTAGACCTCCTCTTTCTTAAAGAAGGAGGCCTCTGTGCTGCCCTGGGTGAAGAATGCTGTTTCTATGCCAATCACTCAGGTCTCATTCAAGACAACTTAGCCCAAGTAAGAGCTGGGCTAGAAAAACGTAAAAGGGAAAGGGAAGCCCAAGGGGGAGGTCTCTCCTGGGGATTCCAAGGACTCCTCCCCTACATCCTCCCTATCATAGGCCCTCTAATCATTCTTTTTGTTGCACTAGCAGTCGGACCTTGGGCCATCAGAAGAATCGTCCAACTCGCAAAGGATCAAGCTAATACCCTTTTCACTTCATTTGTGCAAGTCCACTATCAGCAACTCCCAACTAAGGAGCCTCTCAATCCTCGTTCTTCCCGGCGCACTCCCCGCCAATCCTCTCAACCAATTTCCTTCACCCATCCTTAATATCATAGCCTTTGCTGGATTTGCTTTAGGGACGAGCAATGGCTTTAATGTCGGGGCCTCTGCTCGCCCTTGAGGTGAACCCAACCCAAGCCACTTCTGCCCACCTCAATGTCAACGGCCTCCAACCCTCCTCAGGTGACTAATCTACTCAAGACCCACCGGGTAAAAAACGCTCACAGAGGTGCTGGACTGGATAGCCAATGACGGGCAACTGAGCTAGCCCATCAGTCAACCTAAGACAGGGGCATGGCCATATGCTGCCATGTAACCCCATGACGGGTAAGACTGACCACAGGCTGGGTAAGGAATGCTGCAGGTCCTTACTGGGCATAGTTCTGACCTAAGACAGGCACAGGTACCCCCTCGCCAACGCCGCGTTGCCCGTGTCGCCCCTGGTCTTAAAACAACCTCGTCAACCACCCCTTTTAAAAACAAAAGGGAGGAAATGTTGGAGGTTGCCTAAGGAGGTAAAGCTAAAATGGCCGACTATAACAAAGGACTAGCCTAACTCTATTTTCAGCCTTCTTTAAGAATGTAGCTCACCCTGTTCCCGCGCCCGCGAAACCTTCCTGCCTTCCACAGATAGCAAACCCTCCCTAGCAACCAACTGTGCCCAATCTTAGCCTACCACGTACTTCCTCGCTTTTCTTGCCTTGCCTCCTACAAGACCCCCACGCAAGACCCCTCACTGAATCGATAAAAGGCCCTGCACGTCCTCAATAAAAAAAAAAATCCTGTTTGCTGAACCCAAAGAGAAACTTGTCTGCTGCCTTTATTCTCTCGCCGTCCAAACCCCTCGGAACGCCGCCGTGCGATTCCCCCAACCATCCTACCCAGCTCCACGACAACATTCACACAACAACAAATTTTATTTGGATGGATATGAGGCCCCAAATCACCAAAGACATATTTAAAAAGAAAAACGAAGTTGGAGGTATCACATTACCTGACTTTAAATCAAACTACAAAGCTACAGTGGTCAAAACTGCATGGTATTGGCACAAGGATAGACATACTGACCAATGGAACCGAAATGAGAGTTCTGATATAGATCCTTGCATATACAGTAATCTGGTTTTTGAAAGGCCACCAAGCCCACTCAGTTGGGAGAGAATGGCCTCTTCAACAAGTGGTGCCTGGAGAACTGGATATCCATAACCAAAAGAATGAGAGAGGAACACCACCTCATGCCTTATAAAGAAATCAACTCAAGATGGATCAAAGATCTAAATATAAGAGCCAAAACCATAAAGATCTTGGAAAATAATGTAGGGAAGCTTCTATAGGACCTTGTAATAGGAAATGGTTTCATGAACTTCACACCCAAAGCATGAACAGCAAAAGAAAAAATATACAAACGGGATCTCCTCAAAATTAAAAACTTCTGCAACTCAAAGGACATTATCAAGAAAAGTAAAAGGCAGCCTACACAATGGGAGAAAATATTTGGCAGCCATATATCTGATAGGATCCTTATATCCTGTGTATATAAAAAATCCTACACCTCAAAAATAAAAAGACAAACAACCCATTTAAAAAATGGGCAAGTGACCTGAAATGACACTTCTCTAAGGAAGAAGTACAAATGGCTAAAAAGCACATGAAAAAATGCTTAACATCAGTAGCTATTCGGGAAATGCATATCAAAAAAACTACCATGAGATACCATCTTACACTCATTAGAAGGGCAGCTATTAAAAAAACAGACTGTACATGTTGGAGAGGATATGGAGGATTGGGAACCCTCATCCACTGCTGGTTGGATGGTAGAATGGTCCAGCCACTATGGAGGACAGTTTTGTGGTTCCTCAAAAAACTAACTACAGAACTTCCATATGATCCAGCAATTCCACTGCTGGGTATATACCCTGAAGAATTGAAAGCAAAGACACGAACAGATATATGCACAACAATGTTCATAGCGGCATTGTTCACGATTGCCAAAAGTTCAAATCAACCCAGATGCCCATGAACATATGAATGGATAAAAAAAATGTGGTACATACATACAATGGAATATTACTCAGTTGTAAAAAGGAATAAAGTACTAACACATGGGATAACATGGATGAATCTTGAAGACCTTATGTTGAGTGAAGCAAGTCACGCATTGAAGGATGAACAGTACTTGACCTCAGTGATATGAATTAAGGAAATTGCACAGTCTCAGAGAGCTCTTGTCTGTAGTATTGGTTTAAAAGAAATAGAGAGAGAGGAGAAGGCTGTGAGCCATCACCCATACGGATGTAATCTATGGTGGAATGGCAGAGTGTAGTTGCGTATTAAGAGGAGAGGACAGGAGGGTAGTAATAGTATTGGGTTGGGTGGTGCAGGGTTGATGGGGGGATGGATTAGGAATGGTGGGTTGGAGGGTACAGGATACTGGGGGAGGGGTTGGGAGGGGGACTAGGTGAACACTGGGGATTTGTGGATATGAGATTCAGAGTACACAGGCGGGAATGCTCTTGTGACAATATGACAAAGAAGGGTCACTGGTTTAGGGTGTTGGTTTGGGGTGCATTCAGGATGGGTGCACTTGGAGCAGGCTTCTAGGGAGTGTGTGAGTGTTCATTCTGTCATTTGTGTTGTATCAGTGAGTGGCTACCCACATGGTGGGTGAGAGGGAGTTGGGCTCCCATCTTTGGAGGACCAATTTGTTCAGAGGTAGATGGGTGGGAGTCTCTCGAGAGCAGGGGTGGTTCCTGTTGGGGGGGTGACAGACCAGTGTGTCAAGACCTTCTTGTTGCATGTACCTGGGAATCTTGTAATCCTATGTGTCAAGCCATGGGGTCGTCATGGGCCCCGGGTGGATGGGGTGGGAGGAGTACAGTAGATCATGCAGGAGGTATTTAATGGTCAGTGGAAATGTTCTTCATTACCACACAGTGATGGCCACAGAACAAGGAAAATATCACCAAAATATATAAAACTGTACAGTATAAAATGTAAACCATATTGTAAACCATTGACAATGTTTAGTAGCTATGTTTCACTATGTGTATATCAGTTATAACAATGCTACCATCCACATTTAAAAAGGTATTAATATGGGGGTGGGAGGAAAGGGAGAGAATGTTGGGTATATGAGAGTCTTCTGTATTCTGTGTGTGACTTTGCTGTGACCTAAAACGTCTCTGAAAACAAAATGAAAAATCATGAGACACGGGAGTCACAGGGGGAGAGTGACACAGTACAGACTGGACACCAGATATTGCAGTGATGAAAGGCAAAAGGTCAAAAAAATTTTTTAAATATTTTTCATTTTTTAATATGCCAACCTTTTAATTTTATTTTACATTTAGTTTTTTTAAATTTTTATGTATTTTATATCTTACATTTAAACTTATTATTATTATTTCATTTTCCTATTAATTGTATTCAGCTATTGTAATAGATTCATCTTTGAAGATGTTTCGGATCATGGAGGGGTGACAGCTGGGGTGGGGGAGGATCATTGGTGTGGGGTGTCAGGATTGGGGATGCATGGAAGGAAGTTCACCTGAGCATAAATATAAGATATATAAAAATGTTCAAATGTTCATAAGGCATTGTCACAGTGGGTGGAGAATCATTCAATAAATTAGAGAATACTGAATTCCCATCCTGGAGAGCTCTGCCACATTCTCTAAGGGAGCAGGAACAGTCCCCCAAGTGCAGGGGCAGTGACTGGTGAAGGTGGATGATCCACTTAAGGGGCCTTGATATTGATGACTAGCATTATGAAGCTTTGCTATTGAAATTGAAACTTAGCCAATTGTTATGGGGTACCTAAGGGTTGCCTCCTGAGAGTCTCCTTGTTGCTCAAATGTGGCCTCTCTCTAAGCCAAACTCAGCATATGAATGCATTACCTTCTTCCCAGCGTGGGACCTGATTCCCGGGGATGAGCTTCCCTGGCCCCAAGGGATTGCTACCAAGCACCAACTGGCAATGCGACTGGAAAAAGATCTTGAGTAAAAGGGGGAAAAGGTAAAGACAAATGAATTTATATGGTTAAGAGACTTCAAAATGTGTTGGGAGGTCATCCCAGAGGTGACGCTTATACACATCTCAGTAGGATCCCATAGAATTCCAAAGTGGCTATCACCCCAAATAGTGGGGGCTCCTAAGGTCTCTGGAGACACCCAGATCCTATGTCAGGGTGGATAGCTCCAGAATTTGGTGCCTTGCTATTGGGGCTTACTTTGGAGTTTGAGCACCTGAGAGTGACAGAGTTGGACTCAACTATGTCTTCCCTGCGCATGGCTCATTTGTCCCTTCTAGTCAAACCTATAGTTGGTGCTGGAGTTTGTAGTTGTTTGTCCAGAGACTTGAGTCTTTGGGCAGTCCACATGCCAGTGGGCCCAGAAGCTCGGTGGAGCAGCAAGTCCTACTCTACAGCTCATTGGACTCACCCAGGACAACTGGCGGGGAGATGATGATGGGCAACCATCTTCCCAGGGAATGGAGAGAGTCTGCAGCTGTAGGCAGGATAATCCCATCCATCTTCCCCATGGGATATAAGCCCCCTCTCAATTGGAGGTGGAGTGGACATCACCATCTCAGACTCCTCAGTATGGGTGGAAGAGCTATGGACTAGAGTGGACTTACTGGTATTCTACTAGAGACATTGTGATTCAATCAATGAAAGAAATTACACCATTAATGAGGAGCCAGTTGCCACTGGGGGCTCTGGGGGCAGGGAGAGGGAAAAGCAGTTGTAATACGGGAGTTTTTTGGGGACTTGGGAAGTGTCCTGAGTGACACTTCAATAACAAATATAGGCCATTTTATATCATCATATAATATGCACAATTGTGTGGGAAAGAGTGTGGTCTACAATATGAACTATGTTCCATGCTTAATGGCAAAGCCCCAGGATGTGTTCATCAATTTCAATTAATATGACACAGTAATGAAGGATGTTTATATGAGAGGTTATGGGAAGTGTGGGAACTGGGGCATATGGGAATCCCTATATTTTTTGTGTAACATTTATGTAATCTAAGTATCTTTTTTTAAAAAAAAGAATATATTAGCCCCTTTAAGTCTAAGAATTTAATTCTTTGACAGCTTCCTTTTTAAATCCAGGACCCTGTGTAGAAAATATGTACTTTGCAGGAACTTAAGCTCATTTATATTCAGCTGCAAGTTGTACAGTTTATAGTCTCATTATGGCTCAGTATGGATTATTTAACACAGAAGCAAGAAGTTGATGGTGAACTCAGCCCTCCTTTCATCAAAAGTAATAATCCTAGGAAAAATCTGAGCTTTGTTCATATTCATCCAATTTCTGAATATAAACTTATATTTTCAATGTTTTGACAATTGAGGAAACCATCATATTTCTTCATAAAATTTAGTTGTTCCTACCTGAATTTTCTTCCTACCTGTTTCCTGGGAAAAGGCATCACTGACTGATTTTATACTCAAGTAACAACCTTACAAAGATTAGCTCTACCCTTCCTGAATCTTTGCATATTGAATATGTCTTTATATTTCATCATGTCTTACTTATATTTATGCTTATATTCACACATATAATTTGTCAGTTAATTCCCTCCAAATATTTGACTCTCTAGATTCATTGAATTCTATTTCTCAGTGGCTCCTTATAAAAATCTAATAGTCTTCAGATTCTACTTCTTTCATTTTCTTGATATTATATGTTATGTTATTTTATGCATCTCTTGATATTCAATATTTCTATGTGAGTTTTAATTAAAGTGCCTGGCATGTAGTATGCTTAGTTAGAAAACTTAAGTTTTCTATTCCTGAAAATTTTTTCCATGGATTTTATTTATATAATATTTAATCACCAATTTTGTTTTTATCTCAAGAATTGTATGATCATTTATTTTGTCCATATTTTCAACATATTTTTATTATAAATATATATTATAAGAACTATTCTTCAAGGTTTCTTCAAACATGAAATGAACTTCATTCTCATTTCAATATGTATTTAATTCCTTTATTCTCTACACACATATAATATCCCCTAGTACTTTTTCTCTTTAGTCTGTAATATATATTTCTAATAGCACAATGCAGAAGCAAAATTATCCTTTATGCCTTTGAATATATTAATTAGATGTCTTAAAATGTCACACTTTTCCATTTAGTGTCTCAGCATCCTTGTGGCCACTTAAAAATGATTTCTTTATATTTATTCTCATTCACAATCTCAATTTCTGCCAATGCTTTCTGCCAAGCATCCCTTCAGAGAACCCTATGACTTCCACCATCTCCTCCCATAGGTGCCCCTCAGCATCTTCTGGTTTTTCAGAACAGCATCGTGCTTAGTTGGCTACCCTGCTTCCTGTGCCAATTTTAGTAAGAGCTGAGTTCAGCTGCCAGGTGTCAAAAGTAGATGATTTAAATACTCAAAGCCAAACTGGTAGCAACCATTGGGGCCTTTAGTCACTTACTGTGATGATATAAGTAGGAGGGTAAACAGGAAAGACAGGAACTTAACCCTGTCTCATTATTCTGTGGAAAGCTGCCCCTGGGGGAAGAACAGAGGGATCAGCACAGACATGGGATCAACTCCCTGCTAAGGGAGCACCTGCCAAAAGGCTCCTGAAGTTTTATGGACCCAGGGACTAGGACTGAGTACTGAGAAGGAGAGAGAGGGTGCCCTCAAGGTCTCTCCCATCTCCTTCTGATAAGGAGTTCTCAGCTGAGGCTCCTGAGGAAGTCCTGGGTTTTGGACCCCTGATCAGAGGCTCCTAATGGAGGCACCTAGGGGAGGAATGCAGCTGTGCTCAAGAGCAAACCTGGCCAGGGGTCCTGAGTCCTTGACCGTAACTTCCTTCAGAGACTGCAACACATTGGCTGGGTGACGTCTGTTGTGGTGAGGGCAGCTTCACTTATGTGGACTGTCAGATAAAGCTTTTGTAATTGCCTATGGTCAGGCATGAAGAAAACACTCAGATTTTAAGCAGGAGTTGGTCTCCTCACAGAGAACAAATAGTGATAAAATTATAATCAATACATTATAGAAATCAGGGACAAATATATTTCAATCTTTTTACAGTAACCTCAAATGAATGAATAAATAGTAATTTATATGTGGTGACTTTGTTAGGCAAAGATTAACACTAAATTTAATCCATAATTTGTAGGGGATTTTGGCTCTACATTGTTAATCAGAAAGTAAGAATGTATTATATTCCAAATCACACTTAGAGTTGAATCCATAATTGTGAAAATAATCCTAATGTAATCACCTCAGAATCCTAGAGATTTTCTGTGTTTATCTCCTTTCTCATCACCTTTTATTCACTCATGAAGGTAACTGCACTCCTTACTGGAAATGCAGGGTCATAGTATGCGTATCTGAAATTTAATATATAAAGCCTAGTTGGGATCATTATTCAAAATATCAGTGTCTTTGAGATGGCCCTCTGCAGTGCCCTTGTAAGAGTGAATAATAATATCCTAATTCATTACTGCCAGATCAGGTTACACGTGTACATCTTTACAATAACTTTTCATTCTGCCACAAGAACCAGAAACATCCCATATACAAGCTGCTCTGTTACTGGTTCTTGTGGCAGAATGAAAAGTTATTGTAAAGATGTACACATGCAGCCTGGTCTGGCATTTAGCATCCAATTGCCTTTCAGACCTATTCAATTAAGTGTCTCACAATATTTGCACAGATTCTTTTCTATCTTTCACATTTCCAGGTATTAACATTCTTAATTCAGTCTCCTTGGACTCCTTATATAGAATCTTCATACATTTCTCTGAGTTCACTGACTTGAGTTTCATAATTTTTTATCAGAACAGTTGTAGATTTATGGAAAAATCATATAGAAAGAATAGAGTTCACATATACCATCCTAAATACACATAAACAGCTTTAACTATCACTAATAATTTGCAATACTGTGGTACATTTTTAACAGGTTTTAAACCAATATTATTACAATTATGTAATAAACTATAGTTCATAAATTACATTAAGATTTACTGTTTGAGTTGAACAGTCTAATTTTCTTTAAATTTTGCTTTTATATATATATATACACAAATACATATATACCCAAATTAAATTAATCATTTCAGTAACTTTCAAGTGTACAGTTTGGTGGTGATGAATATACTCATAATATTGTCTTCCATCACCACCAATAATTACCAAAATCTATCCATCATCTCAACTCTCAATTCCCCACCCCCAATCATATCTCTGGTAAACTGTATTCTAATTGCTCATTTCTGACCTGTTGACTTTGCATATGTGAGATCATAAAATATTTGTCAATTGTGTCTGGTTTATTTCACTAAACATTATGTCTTCAAGGTTCATCAATGTTGTTGGATATAGAACTTCATTTTTTTATAGCTAAGTAATACCCCATTGTATGTATATGCCACAATTTATCCAACCTTACATTGATGGATATTTGGGTTGTTTCTACAATTTGGCAATTGTGAATAATGCTGTTATAAACATTGCTGTGCAAATATCAGGTCAATTCCTTGTTTTAAATTCTTTTGGGTATATACCTAGGAGTGGTATTGCTGGGTCATATGGCAATTCTATACTTAACTTTCTGAGGAAATGCTAAACTCCTTTTCACAATGGCTGTACCATTTTACAATACCAACAACAATATACCAGGACTCCAATTTTCCACATTCTTGCCAACATATGTTTTTCATTTTCTAAGTAGTAGCCATTTAGTGGGTACAAAATTGTACATTATGTTGGATTTGAGTTGCATTTTCCAAATGGCTAAAGATGTTGACTGTCTTTTCATTTGTGTATAGGCTATTTGTATATATTCTTTGAAGTAATGTCTATGCTTTTTGTTGTTGACTTGTAGGATTTCTTTTATAATGTGGATATTGAGCCCCTATCATATATGCGGTTTCCAAATATTTTCTTCCATTCTATAGGTTTTTTCACTTTCTTAAATCAGTCATTTGATACACAAAACTTTTTTAATTTTGATGAGGTCTCATTTATATATTTTTCTTTTATTGCATGAGGTCTCATCCTTCATGCTTTTGTTGTAAAGTCTAAGAAAACATTGCCTAACACTAGGTCCTGAAATGTTACCTCACATTTTCTTCTAGGAATATTTTACTTTTAGTGCTTGTATTTAGATCTTTGATCAATTTTTCAGTTAATTTTTGTATGTGGTGTGAGGTAGGGGTACATTCATTTTTTTCATGTAGATATTTCCAGCTTAATTTGTTGAGGAGAATGTTCTCCCCCATTAGGTGGACTTGACACCCTTTTCAAAAATCAATTGGCTATCCTCCAGAAGTGGGAAAAAGCCAGGCAGTCTTCCTGTGAATGAGGAAGTGTGGAAAAAATGAAAGGTATGCAGGTGGCTGGTGAGTGGGGGACTTGACGGGCATGGGGAAAAATGGCAGGGCCACAGGGTGAGTGGTGCATGGGCAGCTGGTCAGGGTAAGCCTTTCTGGGCATGGGAGAAAATGGTACAGCCATGGAGCAAGCAGCACACAAGTGCAGGAATGGGTTCTTTTTGGGTACAGGGGTAACTGGTGGGGCTATATGGAGAGTGGCACACAGGAGGCTGGCAAGGGGGGTCAATTGCCAGACATGGAAGGATGCAACAGGGCCACAGGGTGAGTAGCACATGAGCAGCCAGTGAGGAGGACCTTGCCGGGTATGTATGGAAGTGGCGGCAGCACAGGGCATGTGGCAAGGACAGCCAGATGGGCCTTGCTGGGAGCAGGAGAAAGAGACTGGGTAGCTTGTAAGGGAAGCCATACTGTCATAGGTAGGTGTAGGCAGTCACTGGGAGAAAAGAATCAGCTGTACTCAGATTCTGGAGCCAGAGAACCACAGTACAAGATCCAGGAAGGATCAAGGACATGGGGACTGATACAGGCCAATGTAGAGGAATTGACTTTTTGGACTATTTGTGCCACATTCATGAGTCCCTGGTCTGGTTTATGTCAGTTAAACACAGTTAAACACAGGCAATTGAAAAAGCTACAACAAATGTCAAAGAACAAATGTCAAAGAATTACGTTAAAACAAATCCAAACAACAACAACAAAATAGTCAAGAGAGAAACTGACCAACAGAGAAAACTCATCAAAATAAACAGATGCCTAGACATTAGCAAAAAAATTACAAGCCATACTAAGAAAAAGGAAGATGTAGGAGAGTAAAAAGAACAAAGTAAAAAGACAGAGGAAACACAGTATTTGGAATAACTAATTAAGATGTCCACGAAAATCACCTAAATCAATTCAAGGAAATGAAGGAAGAGATAATATTAAGAAGACACTAGGTATGCATACAGAAGAAATTATAAATATACATAGAAAAATAACAAATATTATGGTAATGAAGGGCATAACAGAAACACATAACAGCAGATTTGAACAGGCTGTAGAAAATATTAGTGAATTAAAAGACAGAACCTACAAAATTATACAGATAGAATAAAGAGAAAAAATGGAAGTAATTGAGCAGGGTCTCAGGGAATTGAATAACAGCAAGTAATTTGCAAACATTCATGTTATGGGTGTCCCAGAGGGAGAAGAGAAGGGAAATGAAAAGGGGCAGAAGGGGAGTTTGAGAAAATAATGACTGAAAAATTTCTAACTCTTACGAGATTCATAGACATACACGTCCAGGAAGGGCAGCGTACTCCAAACAGAATAAATTCTAGCAGAACTTTTCAGAGACATATACTAATCAGATTGCCAAATACCAAAGATAAAGAGGGAATCCTGAAAGCAGAAAGTGAAAAGCAATCCATCAAATACAAGGGATATGCAATAAGATAAAGTGTTTATTTCTCATCTGAAACCATGGAGGAAAAAAAGCAATGGTTTGACAGATTTAAGTACTGAAACAGAAAAACTGCCAGCTAAGAATTCTGTATCCAGCAAAATTGTCCTTAAATAATGAGCAAGAGATCAAAATATTCAGATATAAACAAAAATTGAGATAATTTTTCAGAAAGAGTCCTGCCCTTCAATAAATACTAAAGAGAATTCAACAGGCTGAAAGGAAAAGACAGGAGAGAGTGGTTTGGAAGAGAGAGTAGAAATGAAAGTTATTATTAAGGGTAACTGAAATGGTAAAAAGAGAGAAAAATCATAATGTATATTAAACACCCATTAGATAAAAGGGGCAGAAAAGCCATGTGTAGGGAAATTATAAATAAGTTTAACTCTGCTACATTGGGATCATATATTCCAAAGTAAGGCCCATTGAAAGGATGCTGAATTCTTGAGATTGTCTGCCCTGTCTATAGAGTCTAGATGTCTCAGGAGTTCAGCAGTTTGAGGCACTGTTTACTGTGGCAGTCAATGAGATCCTGCTGAGATATGTATAAGCATAACCTTTGGGAATAACCTCCCGACTCACTTTGAAATCTCTTAGCCATAAAAACTAATTTGTATTAAATATTTCCCCCTTTTGGTCTTTTTCCAGATTCATCACTAGCCGGTGCTTGGTAATAATCCCTCTGTTGGTACAATGCTTCAAAATGTATTCTTCAGTTGTAACAAATGTACCACACTAATGAAAGATGTTGTTAAGGTGGGAAAGAGTGAGAGGGGGTGGGGATAGGTTTTATGAGAATCCCCTACATTTTTGATGTAACATTTATGTAATCTAAATCTTCTTTAAAATTAAAAATTAAAAAACAAGACACCCATTAGATTCTGATGAGTTGGCTCTATTCACATGCATACTGAGAAAGGATTTCCTCATATTCATTCTACAGATGAGTTGCCTGGAGAATATTAATGGGTATTTCTTGAAGAAAAAGTTGTGTACTGAAATAAATGTGATACATACAGGACTCAATACAATCAATAAGTTTTTCTACATGTCTACTCAGAGTTTGAATATGCTAATTGGCACTTTAAGTGAAGGAAATATGCACTTTGGGAAAAGGAGGGAATCAGTAGACATTGAGAGCAATGTTCTAACCAACATAGAAACACACATATGTTGTATGGTTTTCTATGTTCAAGTCCTTTACATACAGAGTTAAAGTTTATTCTGAGATATTTTATTCTTTTAGTTGCTATCTTAAATGAAATTTTTTTCTGCTTTCCTCTACAGATTGTTCATTATTAGCATACAGAAATGCTACTAATATTTGCATGTTGATCTTATATTCTCCCACTTTACTGAACTTATTTATCAGCTTCCATAAGCTTTTTTGTAGATTATTCAGGAATTTTTAGGTATAGGATCATGTCTTCAGCAAGTAATGAAAATTTTTCTTCCTTTCCAATTAGATGTTTTTTTATATTAATGAATCCTGATTGTAAAACCCAATCCATTTCTGTATATTGCTTTGGCAGCCTTTAACAAACTAAAGCAGTTCTGAATATCACAATGTTTCCAAGTTGTAGTTTTATAAAATACAAATTATTATAATGACTATTCTGATTTTCTCCTTATATATATAAAAAAAGCAGGTTAATGACTGACCATTTTCAATTTTATAAGATAGTCAAATTGTTCTTTAAGCTTGAGGTACTGGTTTTTATTGCTAAGATGAGTGGATAAAAATAAAATATATACAATTTTCTTAATTTTGAAAATAAAAATATTTGGAAAATTTTAATTATGAATCTCTTTAAATGGTAAAAATGTTAATTGTAGTTTTAATTTATATTTTTCAGATTTCTATTTAAAATAAACCTCCATCAATTTTTCACTTTGGTTACTTTCAATATTGTTTTATAAGTAGTAGTAAGCATTTATCACTTCTTGACACTAGACTTTTGGTGACTGGATTTCATGTAAAGATTTCTCAAATTGTTAGTTCTTAATATTTTTATGGTATATTTTATAAATTTAGGAATATTTAACTTTATCTATTTAAATGTAATAATGTTTCTTTATATGGTATATGGCTTGTTCCCAAAACCATTAATATATTCTCCAATAAAACCTATCAATGTTGAAATTCTTTTTATATATTGTCCTATTCTTAGAATTTTTCCAAAATTACCTATTATTCTAATTTGCCTTAGAACTCTTTATCTTTAAATCTGCAAATCATTTCTTGGTGAATAAAATTATAAATTGTTGTTAATAAAAAAATAATTTGTAGCTTTAGGAAAAAGTCATCCCCTGCAAAGTGAAAGGAGTAGATATAGAAACAGTGTGCTTACTGCAAATTCATTTGAAGCATAAGTGAGTAAATATAGACACAATTTACTAACTACTCTGAAAATTTGTGCTTTATTACTTCCTGTAGTACTCTCAGAAAACTGGAACCAAATCACATTTGGGAATCAGAAAATATATTTTATAAAATAGATAATTATTTTGCACAGAGCAGAAAAGTTACTTATTTCTCACCATGAGTGTCAGGAAATTTAGAGTGGAGCTATAGTAATTAAAGGATAAAGAAAATGCAATATAAAACTTGACTTTGCATATCAAATGAAAATATTTGGAAAACACATTGGCAAAAGAAAGAACAATAATATAATTAGTGATAAAAGTACTGGTTATAAGTATTATTCTCTAGCTTTCTACAGATTTTGGATATTTGATATTTTTAATATTGTCTGTATTGGATTTCAAAGAAAAGATTGGAATATGTTGTATAATCTGAATTAAATGTTGCTTTTAAAATTACCTTCAATATTCAGAAGGTGGAATGGTCTTTGCCATTTTGTATCCAATAAGACATCATTCTTATTAAAATCATTAAGAATCCTAGAAAATATTTAACTTGTTAGGATTTAATAGAAGAAGGTAATAAGTACTCAGGTGTTGACATAATATTTGCTATTATTTTGTGCACATTTTTTATTTTCACCATAATATGTTTAAGCAATGCATATTGATTTTTGCATGGAGTGGAATTTAATGAAGTAGTAAAATCCAAGTTTTAGTGGTTTGATTTCAAAGTATCCCAGCTACTCAACCAGGACTTGTAGCACCACCTTAAAGCAATGCACAGTTCAGAAAGCTTCCCATGTCAATTCAGCAATAGGAAAAATGTACCCCAGATTAGCTTGCTTGCAGTAGACGTAAAATTCTACCTGCCTGTCTTAATCAATTGTTTAGAGAATGATAATATGCTCATATTCCTGTAACTGAATATTCACATTTATATGTTTTTAAAGGGTGTATGCATCAGCCAAAGGGATGCCGATGCAAAATACCAGATATCAGTTGGCTTTTATAAAAGGGCATTTATTTGGGGTAGAAAGTTATGGTTACCAGACCATAAAGCATAAGTTATTTCCCTCACCAATGTCTGTTGCCACCTGTTGGAGTAAGATGGCTGCCAATGTCTTCAAGGGTTAAGGCTTCCTGGGTTCCTCTCTTCCCAGGGCTCAATTCTCTCTGGGCGCAGCTGTTCTGCTCGCTCCACAAGGCCAGCTGTAGACTATCAGCAAATGGCTCATCTCTCTTCCCAGGGAATCTGCGTATTCTAATGGAGCCTACTCTTTCTTCATGAATCTGCTTTTCTGTGTGTTTACTTCCCAGGGCTCCAATATCAAAACTACAACTGACTCTGTGTTCTCTGCCATGTCATTTTCTCTATGAGTCTCCACCCACCAAGGGGGCAGTGACTCGATATCCTGCTGATGTGGCCCAATCAAAGTCCTCATCATAATTTAATCAAGTAAAAGTGAAACCTCTGAATTCAATACAATCTAAGGGTGTCACTAGCCCAGAGGAACAGATTGGTTTGCAAATATAATCAGTATTTCTTTCTGGAACTCATCAATAATATCAAACTTACACAAAGTGGAAAAACATTATATATAGAGATCATTTATATTTTTACTGAAAACCTTTTAATCAAAAATTTTCTTTCAATTGCTAGCAATTAAGAATTGAGGGCATGTAAAATCCATTTACAAATATATAAAAATAAGTGTATTACCTACATAAAATATATACATCCATATTTATGTGTATCCATCTATCTATATATCTGTCTATTTTAGCTATGTATCTATCTAAACACATATCTATTATGGATTTCCTTAATAGGTAACCAAACATTGATTGATTCATTCATCCACAAATTATTGGTAATTAACACATCTATAAAAAATGACATAAATCCCCTCCACACAAATATATACACCATTAGATATAACTTTTGAAATTTTTACCTGTAATAATTATTGAATTCAATATTTAATAAATGAATCCTGCTTCCAATTCTGTCCAGTTTAAATTCATACATCAACTGAGAAACAAATGGACTGTACGGTTGAATTGTCTTTAGGTCAGGAATAAAAAGGTTTTTATCCATCTCTTCCCATTCCTGAGCATAAGTCAGCTAAGGCAACCAGGGAGCCCCTTGAATAAATGTTCCTCAATCTTCTTTCTATTGTTAAGGTAAAGTGTTAAGGTCAGGGAAGAACTGCTGAATGGGACATGAAGGATACACAGATGGAGGGCGTTCTTACTTTAGCTCGGCCTCACTGTGTTCTCAAAGATTGTCCAAGGCCAAAATAACACATAGCACTTGAATTTTGTGGAAGCAATATATTTACTGGAACATTTTTGGTCATTCATCTCACCCCACTAGACCCAGTCCATTTTATTTGGGATTACAATGATCTCTGAGAAAGAAATGACTTAACCAGGGTGTTGCTCCAAAATGGCCTGAGCAGAATGGAACTCTGAGCCTTTCCCACTAACCTGGGTCCATCTCTCTCCTTTCTCACTATGCAATCCCATTACACAATTGACTTCATAGTAGTATCCTAGTTCCAAATCTACCCCCTCCATACACTTGATTATTTCACTCATATTAGTTGTAAATCAAGTTCAAAGAAATTGAAAAAAATACATTCCCTATGGAATGAAGAATAATTGTATGAAGGAGACATAAGTCCTAGTCATGTTCTGGCAGAGTCTCACTATTTGAAATAGGGGAAACTACAAATAAATGTGAGTTTCATTTTTCTAAACATAAATTGAAACTCAATGGCATAACCTCTGCTGCCTAGCCATCTCTGACAGCATTTAACCATCATCTACAGAGAAACTGCCTTAAGCATATCATTGCATTGTCTTTGGGTGATACTGACTCCTGCACAGTGCTACCTCTCCTTCCACTTATACCAGGGGAGGGAGTCTGGCACTGGGGTCAAAACCCAGCATATCAATGAATTGCTTTGTTTTCCAACCCCTCCAGGGGTTCTTAGGCACATCCAAAACTCATTAAAATACTAAAAATCAAAGCAAACTGTGCTAAATAATTTTGTTTACCTCTTGCTAGTTGAAAACATATTTACAAAGAATAATTACAAATAGAACAATCAAATCCCTTTAATCAAATACTTGTGTTGATGATTTTCTCACAAATATAACCACTGGCTGAAATAACTGGCTACATTAATCTCATGCAAATAAATTCATTTACCTTAGTAGTTAAAAATTTCAGCAGTGCAAGAGCAGTAATTATGATACCTGCCTGTGTTTATCAAGAGAAGAAATTGCCTTATTAAATGTATAAACTCAGTGATGGAGAGAAGATATAGAAAATATCAAGGAGAGAATCTACTCCACTACTTGCCTGCAGAGTGGACTCATTGTGTCTGGAGTGGATTGGCTTTCAGAGAAAAGCTTGGAAATGCTTGCCTCAGGGGGATTCAGAAATTTCTCCAGCTCAAATGTCATGATACCTGCTAAAAAGAATCCAGAATGTTGTATGGATGATAAGGAAGCAAAGTCCATGGAAAATTGTGAGCATGAGCAATATATACATTTTAATTAAGACAGTAAGGAAAAGTTCATGGTGAACAGGCAAAAAATTCAAATGATTTGAAATTTCAAGTTTCAAAAAACAAAGTTTGATAAAGTCCAAACCTCAGATATTTAAGGAGACACAGGATATAATATGATAGCACTATTCATTGCTTCAGTTCATCACTAGGGAATTACTGTGCTTAGTTATTTTGCAACCCTAACAAATAGGCACATATCAAATTTATTTCACAGTAATAGCAGCCTATTTTCACACTGAACCCAAGCTATCAGAAAACTAAGGGTTTAATACAGACAATCATTATGCTTCACAGTGTCATAACTAACAAAATTAGTTGTGGGCTGCTTCAGAATCCATCTTACTTTGGCCAAGCCTTGCCTCAAACATTCTCTTTTGGCCTAGGTAATTAGCAGCTTTCCAGCCCTGAGACATAAATTTCCCCAGAGGGCAAAGGCTATATCTGCAGCCACAGCTCTTACCACCCACATGTCTCACCATAACCCACAGCTGTTCCATTTAGACCCCATTCCCTTCACATTTTCACAAATGCTTGCTGTAAACTAACAATCCATGACTCCTGTGGGAAGCCTCCTAACCTTCACAATGAACCATAGTAAAGGCACAAACTCAGGGGCCCTTCTTGTCCTAATTGTTGCTCCCCATCTGCTGGTTGAGCCACCTGAATCTAACACACTTCCTGTCAACCACTCCCATCTCCCTACTCTCTGGGACCTCTGTGTAACAAAAGATCCTTATGCATTTTCACCTCAGTTTCCCTTTATGTTGTACCTGACCTCCATCCAACAGAACCCCAGTTTAAAATCTATTTTAACCAATTTGAAACAAGTGGTGCAGCAAGCATGAAGTTTTGAAGCATGATCCCTTTGGGCTGCTCTTGACTTACTAACTGGCTCTCTCAGGTAGATAATCTTATCTGGGAAGGGTCCGTGCCTTACTGTCATACAACTGTGTTGCTTTGTCACTGCCTGTTGCCCCTGCTGGGTGTTGCCTAAGTTTCTGGCACCAAATTTGTGGTCCCATAGATCAGAGACTTCCCCAGGATTGATAAAAGGCCAGCCATACAATGGCAAGAGGGGAAGCCCTGTTGTTTCTAGCATTGCCTCAAACAGTTACAACTGGTGTCAGGTGAGGCATACACTGGGGAAAAATGGCAACATAACAAGTCTCCTTGCAGTTCCCACAGTAGGAACTTGCAAGGTGGGAGACAGGCGTCCAGGCCTGAGCTGTAACTAGAGATTGAGGCCACTAGGGCTAAATGCTTATGGGTCAGAAGGGTGAGGATTAGTCCTCCTGTGCCTGGACCATAGCAGCTGGGAGACTGCTGTGGGAAATCCCAACCACTTTGCTTGTTGACTTTGCATCCTGTTCTGAAGCCCACCCCTAGCAGGAGGGGCACCCCTCCATGGGAAGCATAATGGCACACTTTGTATCAACAATGCTACAAGGGTCTGCCATCTGCCATCCTTATTTTGCTACTACTGTTTTCTCTGATGCTGTCACTATTCACCCCCCATCCTCCTGTGATATAGAGGTTCAAATCTGATGGAAGGCAGCTAAGGAACTACTGGATGAAAAATTAAAGGAGACTGAGCATATTTTGACAGCACCCCCATCACCCCAGAGGAAGTTTCTAAAGTGTTTAAGAAATATAAGACTCCTGAAGTACTGATGCATGTACCTTGTGGACATTGTGTTGAGTGAAATAAACAAGACACAAAAGGACAAATATTGTACGGCCTCACTAATATTAACTATGTATAGTGCAGACCTGTGGAAGTATAGAAGGGAATATAGGTTACCAGGTGATAGAATGGGAGCAGAGAAGGGTGATCCAATTCTTAATCTGCACAGAATTTGTATTTAGGTTGATTGAAATGGTTGAGAAATGGATGGAGGTGATGGTGGAGCAGTTATGTGGGTGTAATTAACAGCACCTAAGTGTGTGTGTGTATGAACAGGGCTGAAAGTTTGAGGCTATATAAGTTTCTAGAGGAAAAGTTAGAAGATAAAATGGAGGACTGCATGACACAGTAAACTGTGGGGTGGCTGAGGATTGTTGTTAATAATACAAATATAAGAAAGTTATTTTAGGAGCTATCATAAAGGTGCATCACAAGTATAGGGTATTGATAGTAGGGTGGTGTGGCAGTTTGATATTATTTATGTAACCCCAAAAAGAAAAAGATTATGTTTGTAGATGGTCTGTTCCTCTGGATATGATACCCTTTGAATGCATTAGATTCAGCAGACTGTCTTGATTAAATTATCTGTTAAGATTAGGGCTTTGATCTGACCACATCAGTAGGGCATGACTCCGGGTTTGAGTCCCTGGTCCCTTGGGCCTATATAAATGGACACTCAATCTAGAAGACACACAGAAAGAGAGAGAACACCAAAGATAGGGAAGAGGAGAGAACTTTGTCAATTTTGATCCTCAAGCCCTGGGGAGAGATGAGCCATTTGCCTGATAGTTTGCAGCTGAAGGGAACAGAGCAGCTGAGCAGCTGCTAAGGCCTGGAAGGAAATGAAGCCTTTGCCAGACTGATATAGGAAGACCTTAGAGACAAGCTCTATGCCAGCCTATAGCCAAGATCAGAAGAAGCTGGGTCTATGGAGACTTAAGAGGAAGAAGGCCAGAGAGATCAGGCAGAGATTGCCCACCATCTTGCTTCACCATGTGGCAACAGATGTTGGTGAGAAAGCAGCCTTGAGTTGTACTCTTTAGGGCCTTGTAACTGTAAGCTTTTATCCCAAGTAAATACCCTTTATAAAAGCCAACAGATTTCTGGTACTTTGCATCAGCACCCCTTTGGCTGACTAATATAGGTGGCATATGTGGAAAATACATCTAAGACATACTTCTATGGGGTATAAATGTATTATTGTTGCCATAGGTATGTTTTCTGGGTAGAGGCAAAGTAGCTAACAAAATATTAAACTTCCATCCTGGAGATGTCCTGCCATTTTCCCCCAAAAAAATGGCAAAATTTCTGGAAAATATAAGCCTTATTCAATAAAAGAAAACAGGCCAATACCTCAAGACCTAGAACTTAATGCTTGCACTTATGATCCTTATTTCTGCAATAATGAAATTAGGCCTGATTATAATTAATGACAGCTTCCTTGTTATTAATTAACCCAATTGTTGTCTCTCTCTAAGCAAAATCTACAAATAAACTCACTACTTTCCCCATAACATGGGATGTGGTTCCCAGGAATAAGCCTCCCTGGCATGGAGGGATTATTACCAAGCACTAATTACTGATGCATTTGGGAAAAAGACCTTGACCAAAAAGGGGAAATATTAAATAAAACAGTGTATTTTCTGGCTAAGAGATTTCAAAGTGAATTAGGAAGTCATTCCAGAGATTACACATATGCAGGGCTCAGGCAGATTTCACAAACTGCCATAGTAAACAAAGCCTCTATCAAAAGTGATCCTGAAGACTCTAAAGTACATCCTATCTTGAGGCTATGGATGGGTGGGGCTATTGGCAGGACATGAGGACATTCACATTAGAGTCACAAATCCTGTCTTATCCTACAGGCCATGGAAGGCTATGACAAGTGAGACCCTAAGGGATTTTACTTGCTAGTCAATTTAACAAATGCTACAATATCACATGAAACAAGGCATTTTGTGGGTCCTGCCTATAATCCAAGTTCTCCCCAAAGGGGGAGATTTTATATCCACTATTGCTCCATATAATAGTCCTTTTTGGCCAGTTCTTCAAGTCTTCACTAATGGAGGGTTATCAACCATCAATTATATCAATATTAATACACAATTTCTAACACTACCTAATTAGTAAAAGATATGCATGGGTCCACAGTAACATGGGCAATGGATTTGCCATGACTGAGCTGGTCATCATGATTTACCTATACCTAAAATAAAATTCTTAATCACTGCTGACAAAACCTTAAGAAATGGTCTTTAAAAAACCACTTAATACTGTGACTATATAGTTGATCTTTGATTATGGGTTGACTCTAAATAAGGCCTCTGAGAGGACCTAGCCATATTCGCTCATTATTTACAGAAATGAGGCTGGGATATAGCATCATATTAAATACAAAGGTGACCAAACCGTCAAATTCCTGTGTATGATCTGGCCTTAAAAGGACAGATTCTCATCACCATCAAACACAAGCATTCCTAAGACACTAAGACATGCAAAACACCTATTAGACTTATTCATGTTATGAGTGCAAAACATCCCACCTCTCTCACTTTCATTACAGCCCATATACAAAAATCACGTGTACATCTGCTCTTCCCATTGGGGAGAGCCCTGCCAATGTGCCTCAGAATTAGCACAACAAGCCATTTTCTAAGCCATGCCCCTTGTCCCATTGGGAAAAGATTTTAGATTGGAGGACTTGGCTACCTCCACATATGCCTCTTGGAATCCTTGCACTAATCATGGTCAACAATGGTTCCCAATGGGTTTTTGGACTGAGAGGCTCCCTTGTCTCCTGCCCAATACACACCCATTAAAATGGCTGCTTATTGGAATCTCTATAATTAAGGTGATTATAGGGCACAACCATTCAGACTGTGCACTTAGATTCCCATAATGCCATGGTGAGAGATAAACACAGCAGGAGCTCAGAATAGCCACTAAAGTCTCACTGGAAAAATAGAAATGGTACCTAAAGGAGAGGGCTAAACCTCACCAACAGGCCTTTCTAAATTATAAGTGGACACATTATAGGCATCCCAGAGGGTGAAGTGAAGGGAAAGGGACAGAAAGAGTGTTGAAGGAAATAATGGATGAAAACTTCCCAACCCTATTGAGGGAAATGGATGTACATATCCAGGAAGTGCAGTGCATTCAAAACAGTATAAATCCTAACTGTCCTACTCCAAAACATATATTTGTCAAATTGTCCAATGCTCAAGACAAAGAGAGAATACTGAAAGCAGCAAGAAAAAAGAGAATCAACACATACAAGGGAAGCTCGATAAGATTAAGTGCTGCTTTCTCATCTGAAACCATGGAGGCAAGAAGGCAGTAGTATGATATAGTTAAGGTGCTAAAAAGAAAAACTTCCAGCCAAGAATTCTCTATCCAGCAAAGCTGGCATTCAAAAATGAGGGAGAACTCAAAATATTCAAAGATAAACAGAAATTAAGAGAATATATCAATATGAAATCTGCACTACAAAAAATACTAACATGAGTTTTGCAGGTCAATAATCAAAAGGAAAAAAAAACAGGAGAGAGAGTTGGAGGAGAGTGTAAGAACAAGTAAAAAGATAAAAAAATAAATAAAAAAAAAAGAAAGAAAAACAACATATATCATACATAAAACTAAAAAAAAATATGGCTAATGTAACTAATTCCTTGACAGTAATAACATTGACTTTTAATGGATTGAACACAACAGTCAAGAGACACAGATTGGCAGAATGGATAAGGAAATATGACTCAACTATATGCTGTCTACAAGAAACCCACCTTAAACCCAGGTATGCAAGGAGGCTGGTAGAGAATTGTTGGAAAAATATTTTACAAGCAAACAATAACCAAAAAACAGTGGGAAGAACTATACTAATATGAAACAAAATAGATTTTATTGAAAAACTATTGTAAGAGACAAAGAAGGACACTATATATTAATAAAAGGGGTAATCTAACAAAAAGAAAAAGCAACGATAAACATTTATGCACCCAACCAGGACACCTCCAAATGCATGAGGCAAACACTGGAAAAACTAAGTGGAGAAACAGATGTCTCTACAATTATTGTAGGGGACATTAATACATCATTATCACCACTAGACAGAACATCTCATCAGTGAATCAATAAAGAAACAAAGACTTTGAATAAGACATTAGAGGACCTGGACTTAAGAGACACATACAGAATATTATACCCCCAAACAGCAGAATATACATTTTTCTCTAGTGCACATGGATCGTTATCCAGGGTAGACCACATGCTAGGCCACAGTACAACTCTCAGTGAATTAAGAAAGGTTAAAATTATACAAAGTAATTTCTCTAACTACAATGGAATGAAGGCGGAAATCAGTAAGCAGCAGAGAACCAGATTAGGCACAAAGATATGCAAGTTAAAAAATACAATTTTAGACAAACAGTGGTTGGAGGAGAAAATATCAAAAGAAACCAGTAACTACCTTGAAACAAATGAAAATGACAAAGTATCAAAACCTAGAGGATGCAGCAAAAGCATTACTGAGAAGGAAATTCATAGCCACAAATGCCTGTATTAAAAAAAGAAGAAAAAGCTTAAACAAAGACCTAACTATACACCTAGAGGAATTAGAAAAAGGACAAACAACTAACCCCAAAGGAAGTAGAAAAAAAAGGAATAACAAAGATTAGATCAGAACTAAATGAAATTGAAAATAGGAAAGCACTAGAAAAAATAAATAAAAACAAAACCTGGTTCTTAGAGAACATTAATAAAATTGACAAATCCTTAGCTAGACTAAGAAAGAAAAAAAAAAGAAAGAAGATGGAAATGTGTAAACTTAGAAATGAGGAAGGGGGTATCACTACTGACTGCACAGAAATAGAGTATCATAAGAGGATACTTTGAAAAATTATATGACAACAAAATGGATAATTTAGAGGAAATGCACAAATTCCTAGAAACACACAAACAGCCCACATGAGAAGAAAATGATGAACTCAACAGACCAATCAGAAGTAATGAAGCAGAATTAGTCATCAAAAGCTTCCCAACTAAGAAAAGCCCAGGACCAAACAGCTTCAAAGATGAATTCTACCAAACATTCTGGAAAGAACTAACACCAATCCTACTTAAACTCTTCCAAAAATTAGAAGAGAGGGAACATTGCCTAACTCATTCTATGGTGCCAAAATTGCCCTAATACCAAAACCAAACAAAGATGCCATAAGAGAGGAAAACAATAAACCAATCTCTCTAATGACCCTAGATGCTAAAATCCTCAACAAAATACTTGCTAACCATATTTAAAAACATGTCAAATAAATTATACACCATGACAAAGTGGGTTTCATTCCTGGTATGCAAGAATGGCTCAACATAAGAAAATCAATCAATGTAATACACCATATAAACAGATCAAAAGAAAAAACCATATGATCATCTCCATAGATGCAGAAAAAGCATTTGACAAAATACAACAAGCTTTCCTGATAAAAACACTACAAAATATAAGAATAGAAAGAAACTTCCTCAACATTGTAAAGGGTATATATGAAAAACCCACGGCTAAATCGTAGTCAATGGTGAAATTCTAAAAGCTTTCTCCCTAAGATTAGAAAAAGACAAGGATGATCACTTTCACTGTTTCTATTTAACATTTTGTAAGAAGTACTTGTTGGAGCACTTAAGCAAGAAAAAGATTTAAAATGCATCCAGGGAGAAAGCAAGATGCTGTCAGTTTAAATGGATGCTCACCAAGTCTCTCACAAAAGAGAGCAGATTGGGACAGGATCCTGCCCAAGTGAGCTGTTCTGGGAGCCCACAAAGTGAGAGCCTTTGGGGCATCAATCTGGAGGGAACTGGACAGGGAGATAGATTGCTCAAGAGAAAACCATGAGTTTTTAGCCCCGTTCTTGGAAAACACAGATGGCTAAGCCCCACCCTCAGGGCAGGGAGCCTGGGTGAACCCCAACTCCCCCCAGCAGACCAGCAAGAGGGAGCATTCTCCGGGAATGGGAGGGTTTCTGGCAAAGGGTGGAGAGGAGTTTCCTTTCTGTGGGTTTGGTTGCCTGGACCCCCTTAGATCTTTGGGGAGCACACCACCCGGCTTGAAGTGGCACCAGGCTGAGGGCAGAGGTGAATCTTATGAGGAAGCCTGATTTACCTAACCACCCTGGGATACAGAGGCTTGGCTTGAGAGAGGGTCTAGTTAGTCAAGTTAATAGTTCTGTGCTGAGGACTATCAGAATTTCAACTCCCCTAAGGGAGTCAGGCAGTGGGAAGTACTTAATAAGTTTTCAAGAGCCTATTTAGGGTCCCCTGGGAGGAGGAGGTGGTCTAGAAGAGGCTTGAAAAGCATTTTGGTGCCATGTACCCAGTCATCAGGGTCCCATTTGAATTTCAAAAGGGAACTCAACCCCACCAGGGGATGGGGGATCTGCTCATACAGCCTGCTGAATCCTGCTACCCTAGGAGAGTAAAACCTGACCTGGAGAAAGTGACTGAATAGCTCTCTGAAGAACTAACTGACCGATTTAGAAAGGTAGCTCAGCAGAGGAAGTTCTGCCTTGAATATATGAGGTCCCTAGTTCGATTTCCAGTTCCTATAAGAGTAGTGATCCACCAGTATACCTAACATCCAGCTGATACCATAGGACAGGGAAAACATAGACATTATTTTTGTGCTACTTCTTTTAGGTCCCATTTTTTTTTTAAAGGTTACTTTAAAAATTTAACTTAGTTTACTCACTAAAATCCACCCCAAAACCTGCAGAGAGAGGCTTGCAGGGTAACTGATTGATGAACACAGGCAACCTGAGAAGCTCCACAAGGACCCAAGAAGGAACGCTGTTCTTTCTTAGCTTTGTTTGACTGCTTGCTTGTGTATTTGTTTGGGTTTTTTGATTGTTTGTTTGTTTTGTTTTGTTTGCTTGTTTTTCTTTCCTCTTTCTTCCCCCCACCCCCACCGTTTTTTTTTAAATTAGGTGCTGCTAGCTTCTTTCTTCTTTGCTGTACTTCTTCTTCCTTGATTTCCAATTTTCTGTGTATACTGATTTTGTCTACCAATGCTATCACTTTTTCTTCCTTCATCTTTCTAACTTCTGCTTTCTGTTATGGTTCATACATTCAAACTATTCTTATTAGTCCACAAATTTATTGGTTTCGATTTCTATCTTGTCTATTCTGTTTTATTTTTTTGTTAACCTTTTTATTTCATTCCTTTCTTTACTCTTTCTCTCTCTCCTCATCACTCTGGCCTTTTAAATCATTCTATGTATTTTTCTCTATTCGGGTTCCCATTTCATTGTAGGTACTCCACTTTTTTATTCCTATTACTCCACACTGCTTACATGAGTTAAAAACATATTTTACTAAGTCTTATATGGCCTCTCTTCTAACTTTTATTATTATTACCATTATCCTTTATCTTTTCTTACCTCTTTCAATTTCTCTGGCCCTAATCTATTTCCTTCAAGGAAACATAGAAAACAGCAAGGAAATAGAACAGGAAGAACAAAGTGTCAAATAGAAAACTTAACACACACACAGAACCAGCAGCTAAACAAAACTCTAGAGCAGAGAGAGACGCTAATCAACTGAATAAACCCATCAAGATAAATGATGACCAGAGGGCAAACAAAAAATTACAAACCATATTAAGAAACAGGAAGACATGGACTGTCCAATGAACAAACAAAACCAGGAAAAGATGCAGAGCATCGAACAACTAATCAGAGCTGTCCAAACAAATATCATGGACCAACTTAATGAAGTGAAGGAAGAGATTAAGGATATTAAAAAGACACTGGGAGAACATACTGAAGAAATTATAAACCTACATAAAAAGATAACAGATTTGATGGTGATGAATGGCACAATCCAAGAAGTCAAAAAGACACTGGAATCATATAACAGCAGATTTGAACAGGCAGATGAAAGAATTAGTGATGTGGAAGACAGTATATCTGAAATCAAATAAATAGAGGAACAGACAGATAAAAAGATAGGAAAAATCCAGCAGGGATGTAAGGATGTAATCAACAACACAAAATGCACTAACACATGCATTATAGGGATACCAGAGGCAGAAGAGAAGGGAAAGAGAACAGAAGGAGTGCTGAAGGAAATAATGGCTGAAAAGTTCCCAACCCTATTGAGGGAGAGGGATGTTCACGTCCAGGAAGCACAGCGCATCCCAAACAGTATAAATCCTACTCCAAGACATATACTTCTCAAAATGTCCAATGCTCAAAACAAAGAGAAAATACTCAAGGCAGCAAGAAAAAAGAGAACCATCACATTCAAAGGAAGCACAATATGATTGTGCTGATTTCTCATCTGAAATCATGGAGGCAAGAAGGCAGTGGCATGACACAGTCAAGGTACTCAGAGAAAAAACTTCCAGCCATGAATTCTCAATCCAGCAAAGCTGGCTTTCAAAAATTATGGAGAGTTCAAAATATTCACAGATAAACAGAAATTAAGAGAGTATGCCAATAAGAAATCAGCCCATCAAGAAATACTAAAGGAAGTTCTACAGATTGAAAGGAAAAAACAGGAGAGAGAGAGAGTTGGAGGAGAATGTAAGAACAACTAAAAAGACAAAACAAAACAAAACAAAACAAAACAACAACAACAAAAAAACATATGACATTCATAAACCCAAAGAAATATGGCTGATGTGAGACATTCCTTGAGAATAATAACATTGAATGTTAATGGATTAAACTCACCAGTCAAGATACACAGATTGGCAGAATGGATGAGGAGATATGACCCATCTATATGTTGTCTACAAGAAATGCACCTTAGATCAGGGATTCAAGGAGGCTGAAATTGAATGGCTGCAAAACAATTTTCAAAAGTAAGAGGATACTTTGAAAAATTATATGCCAAAAAGAATGATAATATAGAGGAAATGGATAAGTTTCTAGAAACTCACAAATAGCCTAATTGATGAAAGAAGAAATTGATGAACATAACGGTCCAATTACAAGTAAAGAGAGAGACTCAGTCATCAAAAACCTCCCAACTAAGCAGAGGCCAGGATCAGATGGCTTAACAGCTGAATTCTACTTAACATCCCAAATTCTGCTTAAGCTCTTCCAAAAAATAGAAGTAGAAGGAATATTGCCTAACTCATTCTACAATGCCAACATTACCCTAATACCAAAACCAAACAAAGATACCACAAGAAAGGAAAATTACAGACCAATTTCTCTAATGAACCTAGATGCTAAAATCCTCAACAAAATACTTGCTAATCGCATTCAACAACATATCAAAAGGATTATAAACCAAGACCAAGTGGGTTTCATCACAGGTATGCAAGGATGATGCAATATAAGAAAATCAATTGAAGAGCGACGCAAGATGGCGTTAGTGTAGGAGGGCGCACACTGCAAGCTCCCAGAGCAAGACGGATTCTGGACGGGGTCCTGCCCGGGGGTCTGTGCTGTGCACACATGGAGTGAGAAGCTTGGGACATCTATCTGCGCGGATCGGCGGCATGGACCGAACGGTGGAGATCCATGAGTTTTGAGGCTGCCGGTGGAGGTTGGCACAGGCGGCTGAGCCCCGCGGTTAGGGGAAAAAAAATAAAACGGCCATTTGGAGCTGCAGGCGTGGCAAAAAAGTTTTATTTTCTGGGGATCTGGCTGCCTGGCGCCCCTTGGACCTTGTGTGAACAGAGCAAACGAGCTAATCAGCACCCGATGAACCGGAGGGGGGATTTTGGTTGGGAAACGCAGCTGATTTCCCTAGCCACCAAGGGATAAGACCCGGGCCGCTGCGGAGCCAGGAGGAAGGGACACTTCCCAAAGAAGGGAGGGTTCGGTTGGAAGACAGGGAAGGGTATTTTATATTTTTAGACATTGATCTGGCTGCCTGCACCGCCCCATAGCTTTGGGGAGCAGATAAGCCGACCTGAAGCAGCATCAGGCTGAGATCAGACGCGAATCTGCACTCAAACTGATTTACTGAGCAGCCCGGTGATGCTGGAGCTCGGCGCCAGAAGGGGCGGAATCCGCCATCTTTAGCACTCCTCACTGACTAACATCAGAGCTTCAGCTAACCTGGGGAGTCCGGAAAGTGAGAGGTGCTTGATTAATTTCCATGGGCTCAGCTAGGGTCCCTTCCGTAAGGGAGTTGGTCTAGAGGAGGAATTATTTTGGGTCCTGCATTTGGCTAAAAAAAAAAAAAAAAAAAAATGAGGTGACCTCAACAAATGAAAAATAAATTCTTTTTAATTTAGTTTAATAGTTAAAAGCTGCTTCAGGACCTGCATATAGAACCCTGTGGGGAAATTCATTGATAAACACAAGTAGGCAGGAAGGATCCACGTGGACCCTAGGGGAATCATTGACCCCCCTTAGCTCTGTTTGACTGCTTGCCTGTGTGGATCTTTGGTTTCTCTCTGTTACTTTCTGGTCTATTGCTATTAATCCCGTTTTCCTCCCCCCTTCCTTTTTACATCTATTTTTTTTTTTTTAAATAGGTGCTGCCAGCTGGTCGCTTCTTTGCTGGGCTTCTTATTCAGTAATTTCCCACTCGCTGTATATATTGATTCTGTATTACAAACTACCGCTTATCATTCCTGCATCTTTCTGCCTTCTGTTTTCTGTTGAGGCTCTTAGACACAACATTTTTTCATAAGCCCACAACTTAAGGGTGTCAATTTCTATCCAATCTATTTTGTTTTCTTCTTCTTTTTTCTTTTTTTTTTAATTTTTATTAGTATTAACTTTTTCCTTTCAGACCTTTCTCTACTATTTCTCTCCCTCCTCATAATTCTAGCCTTCTAAATCACTATATATATATATTCCTACATTTGTTTTCCCAGTCCATTGTAGGAACTCCATATTTTTTCCTAGTACTCTACACTACCTACACAAGTTAAATATTCATCTCATTAAGTCTCATTTTGCCCCTCTTCTAACTTTTATCAATATTTCTATTATCCTTCTGCCTTCCTTATATCTTTTGATTCCTCTGGCCCTAACCTTTTGCCTTCAAGGGAACACAGAAAGAAGCAAGGAAATAAAATAAGAAGAAAAACTGCCAAAGAGAAAACTTAACTCACACGCAGAACCAACAGCTAAATAAAATACTAGAGCATAGAGAAAAGCTAATCAACTGAACAAACCCATCAAGATAATATGATGACCAGAGGGCAACAGAAAAATACAAATGACTCTGAGAAACTGGAAAACATGGACCAGTCCAGCACACAAAATAAAAACCAAGAAGCAATGCAGTACATCGAACAACCAATCAAAGCTATCCAAACAAATATCATGGACCAACTTAAAGAACTGAAGGAAGAGATTAAGGATATAAAGAAGACACTGGGAGAACATACTGAAGAAATAGCTAACACACCTAAAAAGGTAATGGATATGATGGCGAACAAAGACACAAGTCAAGAAATGAGAAAGACGCTGGACACACATGGCAGCAGAATTGAACAGGCAGAGGAAAGAATTAGTGATATGGAAGACAATACAGTTGAAATCAAAGAGATTGTAGAAAAGATAGACAAAAAGATAGAAAAAATCCAGTATGGTCTCAGGGAATTAACCGATAATAAAAGACGCACAAACATACTCATTATGGGCATTCCAGAAGGAGAAGAGAAGGGAAAGGGAACAGAAGGAGTGTTGAAGGAAGTTATGGCTGAAAACTTCCCAACTCTATTGAGAGAGATGGATGTGCAGATCCAGGAAGCACAGCGCACCCCAAATAGTATAAATCCCAACAGGCCAACTCCAAGACATATAGTTGTCAAATTGTCCAATGCTCAAGACAAAGAGAAAATACTCAAGGCAGCAAGAGAAAAGAGAACCATCACATACAAGGGAAGCACAATAAGATTAAGTGCTGATTTCTCAGCTGAAACCATGGAAGCAAGAAGACAGTGGTATGACATAGTCAAAACACTAAAAGAAAAACACTTCCAGCCACGAATTCTCTATCCAGCAAAATTGGCATTCAAAAATGATGGAGAGTTCAAAATATTCACAGATAAACAGCAATTAAGAGAGTATGTCAAGAAGAAACCAGCACTTCAAGAAATACTAAAGGAATCTCTACAAGTTGAAAGGAAAAAACAAAGGAGAGAGAGTTGGAGGAGAGTTTAAAAACAACTGAAAACTCAAAAAGAGAAACAAAACAACATATGACATGCATTAACCCAAAGAAATAATGAGTGAAGTAAGAAATTTGTTATGAGTAATAACACTGAATGTTAATGGATTAAATTCAACAATCAAAAGACACAGATTGGCAGAATGGATAAGAAAATATGATCCATCTATATGCTGTCTACAAGAAACCCACCTTCAGCCCAGGGATTCAAGGAGGCTGAAAGTGAATGGCTGGAAAACCATTTTTCAACATAACAATAGCCAAAAAAGGGCAGGAGTAGCTATTCTAATATCAGACAAAATAGACTTTAAATTCAAAACTATTGTAAGAGACAAAGATGGACACTACATATTAGTAAAAGGAGTAATCTCTCAAGAAGAGAGAACAATCATCAACATTTACGCACCTAATCGAGGTGCCTCAAATTATGTGCGGCAAACTCTGGAAAAACTAAGAGGAGAAATAAATTCCTCTACAATTATAGCAGGGGACTTCAACACACCACTATCATCATTAGACAGAACATCTAAGCAGAGAATCAATAAAGAAACAAAGGCACTCAACAATACATTAGAAGATTTGGAATTAATAGACATATACAGAACACTACACCGAATACAGCAGGATTTACATTCTTCTCCAGTGCACATGGAACATACTCCAAAATAGACCACATACTAGGCCACAAAACAACACTCAATGAATTCAGAAAGATTGAGATTATACAAAGTAATTTCTCTGACCACAACGGAATTAATTTGGAAATCAATAAGGGCCAGAGAAACAGGTTAGGCACAAGGATATGGAAGTTAAACAACACACTCTTAGACAAACAGTGGGTCAAAGAGGAAATTTCAAAAGAAATCAGTAACTACCTTGAAACTAATGAAAACAACAACAGAACATATCAAAACCTATGGGATGCAGCGAAAGCAGTCCTGAGAGGGAAGTTCATAGCCATAAATTCATATATTAAAAAAGAAGAAAGAGTTAAAATTGAAGACCTAACTGCACACTTGGAGGAATTGGAAAAACAACAACAAACTAAACCTAAAGGAAGTAGAAAACAGGAAATAACAAAGATTAGAGCAGAACTAAATGAAATAGAGAATAAGAAAGCACTGGAAACAATAAACAAAACCAAAAGCTGGTTCTTCGAGAATATCAACAAAATTGACAAACCCTTAGCCAGACTAACAAAGAAAAAGAGAGAACAGATGCAAATACATAAAATAAGGAATGAGCAAGGTGATATCACTACTGACCCCACAGAAATAAAGAGTATCATAAGAGAATACTTTGAAAAATTATATGCCAACAAGAATGACAATTTAGAAGAAATGGACAAGTTTCTAGAAACCCACAAACAGCTGACATTGATGAAAGAAGAAATAGATGAACTCAACAGCCCAATTACAAGTAAAGAGATAGACTCAGTCATTAAAAACCTCCTAACTAAGAAGAGTCCAGGACCAGATGGCTTCACAGCTGAATTCTACCAAACATTCCGGAAAGAGCTAACACCAATTCTACTTAAGCTCTTCCAAAAAATAGAAGTAGAAGGAATATTACCTAACTCATTCTATGATGCCAACATTATCCTAATACCAAAACCAAATAAAGATACCACAAGAAAGGAAAATTACAGACCAATTTCTCTAATGAACCTACATGTTAAAATCCTTAACAAAATACTTGCTAATCGCATTCAACAACATATCAAAAGGATTATACACCATGACCAAGTGGGTTTCATCCCAGGTATGCAAGGATGGTTCAATATAAGAAAATCAATCAATGTAATACACCACATAAACAAACTGAAAGAGAAAAAAATCACATGATCATCTCCATAGATGCAGAAAAAGCATTCGACAAAATACAGCACTCTTTCCTCATAAAAACACTACAAAAGATAGGAATAGATGAAAACTTTCTGAAAATGATAAAGGGTATATATGAAAAACCCAAAGCTAACATCATTTTCAATGGTGAACTATTGAAAGCCTTCCCTCTGAGATTGGGAACAAGACAAGGATGCCCACTATCACCACTCCTATTTAACATTGTCTTAGAAGTACTTGCACGAGCACTGAGACAAGAAAAGGACATAAAAGGCATCCAGATTGGAAAAGAAGAAGTAAAAATTTCATTATTTGCAGATGACATGATCCTATACATAGAAAGTCCTGAGAAATCGACAACAAGGCTTCTAGAACTTATAAAGGAGTTCAGTAATGTTGCAGGCTATAAGATCAATGCTCAAAAATCAGTAGCACTTCTGTACACCAATAACCAGCAAACTGAGAAGGAAATCAGGAAAAAAATACTATTTACAATAGTAAACAAAAGAATCAAATACCTAGGAATAAATTTAACTAAAGATGTAAAGGACTTATATACAGAAAACTACACAACACTGTTAAAGGAAATCAAAGAAGACTTAAATAAATGGAAAAATATTCCCTGTTCATGGATGGGAAGACTAAACATCATCAAGATGTCTATCCTACCCAAACTAATCTACAGATTTAATGCAATCCCAATATAAGTCAACACTCTATTTTTTAAGGAACTGGAAAAACTAACCACAAAATATATTTGGAGAGGCAAGAGGCCCTGAATTGCCAAAGATATATTGAAAAAGAAAAATGAAGTTCTAGGTATCACATTACCTGACTTTAAAACATACTACAAAGCTACAGTGATCAAAACTGCGTGGTATTGGCACAAGGATAAACCTACTGACCAATGGAACCGGATTGAGAGTTCTGATATAGATCCTTGCATACACGGTCATCTGATATTTAACAAAGCCACCAAGCCCACTCAGTTGGGAGAGAATGGCCTCTTCAACAAGTGGTGCTTGGAGAACTGGATATCCATATCCAAAAGAATGATAGAAGAATACCATCTCACACCTTATACAAAAATCGACTCAAGATGGATCAGAGATCTAAATATAAGAGCCAAAACCATGAAAACCTTGGAAGATAATGTAGGGAAGCATCTACAGGACCTTGTAATAGGAAATGGTTTCATGAACTTCACAGCCAAAGCGCGAGCAGCAAGAGAAAAAATTGATAAATGGGATCTCCTTAACATTAAAAACTTCTGCACCTCAAAGGATGTTATTAAGAAAATAAAAAGGCAGCCTACCCAATGGGAAAAAATATTTGGCAACCATATATCTGACAGGAGCCTAATATCCTGCACATATAAAGAAATCCTTCACCTCAAAAATAAAAGGACAAAGAACCCATATAAAAAATGGGCAAGTGACCTGAAAAGACACTTCTCCAAGGAAGAAATACAAATGGCTAAAAAGCACATGAAAAAATGCTCAACATCACTTGCTATCAGGGAAATGCAAATCAAAACTACAATGAGATACCATCTTACACCCATCAGAATGGCAGCTATTAAAAAAACAGGAGACACTAAATGTTGGAGAGGATGTGGAGGAATAGGAACCCTCATCCACTGCTGGTGGGACTGCGGTATGGTCCAGCCACTGTGGAGGACAGTTTGGCGGTTCCTCAGAAAACTAGCAATAGATCTACCGTATGATCCAGCAATTCCACTGCTGGGTATATACCCAGAAGAACTGAAAACAAAAATACAAACAGATATATGCACACCAATGTTCATAGCAGCATTGTTCACCATTGCCAAAAGTTGGAATCAGCCCCAGTGCCCATCAACAGACGAATGGATAAGCAAAATGTGGTACATACATACAATGGAATATTACTCAGCTGTAAGAAGGAACAAAGTGCTAACACATGGAATAACATGGAAGAATCTTGAAGACCTTATGTTGAGTGAAGCAAGCCAGGCACTGAAGGATGAACAGTATATGACCTCACTGATCTGAACTGAGGAAAGTGAGCAGTCTCTGAGAACCATTGTCTGAAAGATAGGTTAACAAAGGAGAGTAAGAGAAGAGCAGGCTTTGAGCCATCACCCATATGGACATAATCTATGGTAAAGGGATAGAGTGTGGATCGGGGGACGGGGCATGGTCACAATGGGTGGATAATCACACAATAAATGAGGGAATCTGAATTCCTAGCCTGGAGAGCTCTGCCACAGTCTCCAAGGGAGCACCAATAGTCCTCTGAGTGTAGGGACAGTGCCTGTCAAAATAGGATGACCCACTGATGTCTTTTTTTTTATTTATGACTACCCTTGTGAGTCTTTGCTCTTGTGAATGAGACTTAGCCTGCAGTTGTGGGGAGCCTAAGGGTTGCCACCTGAGAGCCTCCTTGTTGCTCAAATGTGGCCTCTCTCTAAGCCAAACTCAGCATATGATTGCATTACCTTCCCCCCAACATGGGACATGACTCCCGGGAATGAGCCTCCCTGGCAACGAGGGATTAATACCAAGTGCCACCTGGCAACACAACTGGAAAAAGACCTTGAATAAAAGGGGGAAATGGTAAAGACAAATGAGTTCAAGTGGCTAAGAGACTTCATAGAGAGTCGGGAGATCATCCCAGAGGTAACTCTTATGCACACCTCAGTAGGAGCTCATAGAACATCTAAGTGCCTATCACCCCACTCATTGGGGTTCCTGAGAGCTCCGGAGACACCCTGGTCCTATATAAGGGGGGATAGCCCCAGAGACTGATGCCTTATCAGTGGGTTCTATTTTGGAATCTGTGCTCCTGAGAGTGACAGAATTAGACTCAAATAAGTCCTCCCTGCACATGGTTCACCAGTCCCTTCTATTCAAACCTATATGTGATGCTGGAGTTTTTAGGTAAACTTCCAGAGACTGGAGCCTCCCGTCTACCTATGTGCCAGGTGTGCATGAAATCTAGGTGGTGCTGCAACCTCTACCCTACAGCTCAATGGACTCATCCAAGTCTCCTGGTGAGGAGACAACGATGGGCAATGGCCATCCCAGGGAACGGAGAGGGCCTGCATCTGCAGGCAGGATCATCCCACCCACCATATCCATGGGATATAAGCCCTCTCTCACTTGGAGTTGGAGTGGACATCACCATCCCAGTCCCCTCAGGATTGGGGGAAGAACTATGGACTAGAGTGGACTTGATGGTATTCTCTTGTTCACATATGGTGATTCTAGCAATGGAAGAAATTATAACAATGAGGTGGATCCAGTGGCCACTTGACACTTTTGCGGTAGGGAGGGGATGAGCAGTTGAAATACAGGGGCTTCTTTGGGAGTTAGTGGTTGTCCTGAGTACCATTGTGGCAACGGATGTAGGCCATTTTAAATCAGCACACAACACTCAGAACTGAGTGGGAGAGAGTGTGGTCTACGGTGTGAACTGTGGTCTATGGTTGGTGGCAAGGCTCCAGGATGTGTAAGTTCATTGAGGGTGGTGGGCCACACTTGTGGGAGATGTTTGTGTGGGATGTGGTGGGAGGTGTGGGAGGTGGGCAACATGGGAATCCCAGTGGGTTCTGTGTATTATTTTGGGTAATCTAAGCACCTCTTAAAATATATGTATATATATATATATATATATATATAACATTTTTGTAAGCAAATAAACATATTTGCATATATATTTCTATATCATTTTGCAAATGTTTGTATGTATTGTGAGAATTTTGATTTTTACCCACAATAAAAAAAAATAAAAAATAAAAAAAGACATTTGGAAGGCAGCAATGCTCACCACTATACTATTCAAATAAGTCCTCCCTGCACATGGTCCATCAGTCCCTTCTATTCAAACCCATATGTGATGCTGGAGTTTTTAGGTGTACTTGGAGCCTCTGGCCTACCTATGTGCCAGCTGTGCCTGGAATCTCGGTGGAGCTGCAACTCCTACCCTACAGCTCAACGGACTCATCCAAGTCACCTGGTGAGGAGACAACGATGGGCAACGGCCAATACAGAGAATGGAGAAGGCCTGCAACTGCACCTTATCCATGGGATATAAGCCCTCTCTCACTTGGAGGTGGAGTGGACATCACCATCCCTGTCCCCTCAAGATTGGGGGAAGAGCTATGGACTAGAGTGGACTTAATGGTATTCTGTTGTAGACATATTGTGATTCAAGCAATGGAAGAAATTATAACAGTGAGGTGCAGCCGGTGGCCACTGGATGCTCTCGGGTAAGGGAGGGGAAGGGCAGTTGAAATACAGGGGCTTTTTCGGGACTTGGGGGTTGTCCTGAGTGGCATTGTGGGAAAAGATGTAGGCCATTTTACATCAGCATTTACCATGCAGAACTGTGTGGGAGAGAGTTGTGAACTGTGGTCTATGCTTGGTGGCAAGGCCCCTGGATATGTATATCCATTGCTGATGATGTGCCACACTGATGAAGGGTGTTTGTGTGGGATGTTGTGGGAGGTGTGGGAGGTGGGGAACATGGGAATCCCTGTAATTTCTGTGTAATATCTAGGTAATCTAAGCACCTTTAAAAAAAAAAAAATATATATATATATATATAGTAATAACATTTATGTAAGCAAATGCACATATATGCATATATATTTATATATTATTTTACAAATATTGGTATGTATTATGAAAAATTTGATTTTTACCCACAATAAAAAATAAAAGCAAGCAAAAAAAAAATCTAAAAAAAAAAAAAAAAAAGAAAATCAATCAATGTAATACACCACATAAACAGATTGAAAGAAAAAAATCACATGATCATCTCTATAGATGCAGAAAAAGCATTCAAGAAAATACAACACTCTTTCCTGATAAAAACAATGCAAAAGATAGGAATAGAAGGAAACTTTCTGAATATGATAAAGGATATATACGAAAAACCCACAGCTAACATCATCTTCAATGGTAAAATCCTAAAAGCCTTCCCTCTGACATCGGGAAAAAGACAAGGATGCCCACTATCACCACTCCTATTTAACATTGTCTTAGAAGTACTTGCTCAAACACTGAGGCAAGAAAAGTATATAAAAGGCATCCAAACTGGAAAAGAAGAAATAAAAATTTCATTATTTGCAGACATGATCCTATAAATACAAAACCCTGAGAAAACTACAACAAAGCTTCTAGAACATATAAAGGAGTTCAGTAATGTTGCAGGCTATAAGATCAATGCTCAAAAATATTAACATTTCTGTACACCAATAACGGGCAATCTGAGGAGAAAATTTTAAAAAATACGCATTTACATTAGTAAAGAAAAGAATCAAATACCTAGGAATAAATTTAACTAAAGATGTAGAGGACTTATATACAGAAAACTACACAACACTGTTAAAGGAAATCAAAGAAGACTTAAATAAATGGAAAATATTCCCTGCTTATGGGTAGGAAGATTAAACATCATCAAGATGTCTATCCTACCCAAACTAATCTACAGATTTAATGCGATCCCAATAAAAATCAACACTGTATTTTTTAAGGAACTGGAAAAACTAACCATAAAATATATTTGGAGAGGTAAGAGGGCCCGAATTGAAAAAGACATATTGAAAAAAAAAAATGAAGTTGGAGGTATCACATTACCTGACTTTAAAACATACTACAAAGCTACAGTGATCGAAATTGCATGGTATTGGCACAAGGATAGACCTACTGACCAATGGAACCGAACTGAGAGTTCTGATATAGATCCTTGCATACACGGTCATCTGATATTTAACAAAGCCACCAAGCCCACTCAGTTGGGAGAGAATGGCCTCTTCAACAAGTGGTGCTTGGAGAACTGGATATCCATATCCAAAAGAATGAGAGAAGAATACCATCGCACACCTTATACAAAAATCAAATCAAAATGGATCAAAGATCTAAATATAAGAGCCAAAACCATAAAAACCCTGGAAAGTAATGTAGGTAAGCATCTACAGGACCTTGTAATAGGAAATGGTTTCATGAACTTTATAGCCAAAGCACGAGCAGCAAGAGAAAAAATAGGTAAATGGGATCGCCTCAAAATTAAAAACTTCTGCACCTCAAAGGACGTTATTAAGAAAATAAAAAGGCAGCCTACCCAATGGGAGAAAATATTTGGCAACCATATATCTGATAGGAGCCTAATATCCTGCATATATAAAGAAATCCTACACCTCAAAAATAAAAAGACAAACAACCCATTTAAAAAATGGGCAAGTGACCTGAAAAGACACTTCTCCAAGGAAAAAATACAAATGGCTAAAAAGCACGTGAAAAAATGCTTGACATCGCTAGCTATTAGGAAAATGTAAATAAAACCCACAATGAGACACCATCTTACACCCACCAGAATGGTAGCTATTAAAAAACCAGCAGAATATAAGTGTTGGAGAGGATGTTTGGGAATGGGAATACTCATCCACTGCTTGTGGGATTGTGGAATGGTCCAGCCACTGTAGAGGACAGTTTGGCAGTTCCTCAAAAAACTAACTATATATCTTCCATATGATCTAGCAATTCCACTGCTGGGTATATACTCAGAAGAACTGAAAGCAAAGACACAAACAGATATACACACACCAATGTTCATAGCGGCATTGTTCACTATTGCCAAAAGTTGGAATCAACCCCGGTGCCCATCAACAGATGAATGGGTAAACAAAATGTGGTACATACGTACAATGGAATATTACACAGCAGTTAGAAGGAATAAAGTGCTAACACGTGGAATAACATGAATGAATCTTGAAGACCTTATGTTGAGTGAAGCAAGCCAGGCACTGAAGGATGAACAATATATGACCTCAGTGATTTGAATTGAGGAAAGTGAGTAGTCTCTGAGAACCATTGTCTGAAAGATAGGTTAACAAGGGAGAAAAATAGAAGAGTAGGTTGTGAGCCATCACCCATATGGACATATTCTATGGTGAAGTAATAGAGTATAGTTGCATATTGAAGGATAGGACAGGTGGGTAGTGATATTGCCGGGTTTGGTGGTGCAGGGTTAATAGGTGGGTAGATTAGGAAGGGCAAGTCGGAATACCCAGGGGCATGTAACTATGAATCTTGTCATGCCATGAGTCAAGACAGGGGAGTGTCATATGCCCCAGGGGGGTGGGGTGGAAGGGATAGAAAAGATCAAACGGAGTATTTAGTGGTCATGGGAAATGTTTTTCATTACCTTACAATAATGGACACAGGACATGGTAAATATCATCAAAAAATATTAAACTGTACTGTCTAAATTGTCAACTATACTGTAAACCATTGACAATGTTTAGTAGCTATGGTTCACTATCTGTATAACAGTTATAACAATGCTACCATCCACAAAAAAAAAAAAAAAAAGTTTTAATATGGGGTGGGGAAGGGGGAGGGAGGTTGGGTATGTGGGAATCTCTAGTATTCCGTGTGTGACTTTGCTGTAACCTAAAACTTCTTTGAAAATTAAATGAAAATTTTGGAGACACTGGGGAATGAGGGGGGAATGTGTCACGGTACACACTGGACATCCGATAATGCAGTGATAAAAGGAAAATAAATAAATAAATAAATAATTTTTTCTTTTTTTTTCCATTTTTTTTGAATGTCCCAATCTGTTAATTATATTTTATTTTTAGGTTTTTTTTCTGAGTTTCCTTGTATTTTATCCCTTGCATTTAAGCTTATCGTTATTATTTCATTTCCTATTAATTGTATTTGGTTATTATATAGGCTTCATCTTCAAGGAAGGTTTAGATCACAGAAGGGTTACAATGGGGGCTGCAGAGGATCATTGGTGGGGGGTATCTGGGATGGGGGATTCATGGGAGTAAGTTCATCTGAATATATATGAAAGATGTATAAAATTGCTCAAATGATCAAGGGATGCGGCATGGTCATGATAGGTAGACAATCACTCAAAAAATGAGGAAATACTGAATTCCCAGCCTGGAGAGCACTGCCACATTTTCCATGGGAACAGCAACAGTTCCCTGAGTGCTGGGGCAGTGTCTGGCAAAAGAGGCTGACCCACTGATGGGTTCTTGTTATTGATGACTAGCCTTATGAGTCTTTGCTCTTGTAATTGAAACTTGGCCTACTGTTATGGGGTGCCTAAGGGTTGCCACCTGATAGCCTCCTTGTTGCTCAAATGTGGCCTCTCTCTAAGCCAAATTCAGCATATGAATGCATTACCTTCTGCCCAACATGGAACATGACTCCTGGGGATGAGCCGCCCTGGCAATGAGGGATTAATACCATGTGCCAACTGGCAACACAACTGGAAAAAGGCCTTGAATAGAAGGGGGAAAAGGTAAAGACAAATGAGTTCTTGTGTCTAAGAGACTTCAAAGAGAATTGGGAAGTCATCCCAGAGGTAACGCTTATGCACACCTCAGTAGGATCTCATAGAACACCAAAGTGGATATCACCCCACACAGAGGGGCTCCTGAGGGCTCTAGAGACACCCAGGTCCTATAAAGGGGGGATAGCCCCAGAGATTGACGCCTTATCAGTGTGTGTTCTACTTTGGAATCTGTGCTCCTGAGAGCGACAGAGTAGGACTCAAATAAGTCCTCCCTGCACATGGTCCATCAGCCCCTTCTATTCAAACCTATATGTGATGCTGGAGTTTTTAGGTGTACTTCCAGAGACTGGAGCCTCTGGCTTGCCTATGTGCCAGCTGTGCCTGGAATCTCAGTCGAGCTGCAACTCCTACTCTACAGCTCAATGGACTCACCCAAGTCACCTGGTGAGGAGACAATTTGGACAACAGCCATCCCAGGGATTGGAGAGAGCCTGCAGCTGAAGGCAGGATAATCCAATCCACTGTAGCCATTGGGATATAAGCCCATTCTCACTTGGAGGTGGAGTGGACATCACCACTCCGGTCCCCTCAGGATTGGGGGAATGGCTATGGACTAGAGTGGACTTAATAGTATTCTGTTTAGACATACTGTGAATTAAGCAATGGAAGAAATTATAACAGTGAGTTGGAGCCAGTGGCAACTAGATGCTATTGGGGCAGGGAAGGGAAGAGCAGTTGTAATACCGTGGCTTTTTCAGGAATTGCGGTTTGCCCTGAGTGCCATTGTGGTGACAGTTATAGGATATTTTACATCAGCATATACCATGCAGAACTGTGTGAGAGAGAGTGTGGTCTACAATGTGAACTGTGGTCTATGCTTAGTGGCAAAGCCCCACGGTGTGTATATCCATTGCAGGTGATGTGTCACACTAATGAAAGATGTTTATGTGGGATGTTGTTGGAGGTGTGGGAGGTGGGGAACATGGGAATCCCTGTGGTTTTTGTGTGGCATTTGTGTAATATAAGCATCTTTTAAAATACATATATTAAAAAAATAACATTTATGTGAGCAAAAGCACATATATGCTTATATATTTATATATCATTTTACAAATATTGGTCTGTATTGTGAAAAATTTGATTTTTATGCACCATAAAATAAATAAATAAATAAATAAATAAATAAATAAATAAATAAATAAATAAA
>JAKSZT010038661.1:400295-517993 GCA_026826555.1 Tolypeutes matacus
AAATAAATAAATAAATAAATAAATAAATAAATAAATAAATAAATAAAGTAATTCCAGTGAGGAAAAATGAGTTTTGATACACAGAAACAACAAATAGCTGGTGTTTATTGTTGACCATAAAAGCAATAAACTATGATTACAATAAAAAAGGTATTGCAATAAAAAAAATAAGTGAATGGCTGGAAAACAATTTTACAAGCAAACAACAACCAAAACAGCATGGGAGTAATTATACTAATATCAGATAAAATAGACTTTAAATGCAAAACTATTGTAAGAGACAAAGATGGACACTATATATTAGTAAAAGGGGTAATCTTTCAAAAAGAAAGAACAATTATAAACTTTTATGCACCTAATCAGGGTGCCTCAAAATACATGAGGCAAAGACTGGAAAGACTAAGTGGAGACATAAATGCCTCTACAATTATAATGGGGGACTTTAACACACCATTATCATCATTAGACAGAACATCTTGACAGAGAATCAATAAAGAAATAAAGATTCTGAATAATGCATTAGAAGATCTGGACCTAATAGATATATACAGAATGCTCCACTCAAATACAGAGGGATATACATTCTTCTTGAGTGCTCATGGATCATACTCCAAGATAGACCATATGCTAGGCCACAGAACCACACTCAATAAATTCAGAAAGATTGAGATTATAAAAAGTAATTTCTCTGACAACAATGGAATAAAATTGGAAATCACTATGGGCCAGAGAACCAGATAAAGCACAAAGACATGGAAGTGAAACACCACATTCTTAGACAAACAGGGAGTCAAGGAGGAAATCTCAAAGGAAATCAGAAACTACCTTGAAATGAATGAAAATGGCAACACAGCAAGTCAAATCCTATGGGATGCAGCCTAAACTGTACTGAGAGGAAAATTCATAGCCATAAATACATATATCAAAAAAGGAAGAAAGAGCTAAAATTGAAGACCTAACTGCACACCTGGATGAATTGGAAAAACAACAACAAACTAACCCCAAAGGAAGTAGAAAGAAGGAAACAACAAAAATTAGAGTAGAACTAAATGAAATAGAAATAAGAAAGCACTAGAAAAAATTAAAAATATCAAAATTTGGTACTTCAAAAACATCAATAAAATAAAAAAACACTTAGCCAGCATAACAAAGAAAAAGAGAGAGCAGATGCAAATACATAAAATAAGAAATGAGGAAGAGGATATCACCACTAACCCCACAGAAATAAAGAGTGTGATAACAGGGTACTTTGAAAAATTCTATGCCAACAAGAATGATAATTTAGAGGAAATGTACAAATTCCTAGAAACTCACAAACAGCCTACATTGATGAAAGAAGGAATTGATGAACTCAACAGTTCAATTACAAGTAACCCTTTAGACTCAGTCATCAAAAACCTCCCAATTAAGAAGAGCCCAGGACCAGACGGCTTCACTGGTGAACTCAACCAAACATTATGAAAAGAGCTAAGACCAATCCTCCTTAAGCTCTTCCAAAAAAATAGAAGCAGAGGAACATTGCCTAACCTATTCTATGATGCCAACATTACACTAATACCAAAGCCAAACAAAATTAACACAAGAAAGGGAAATTACAGACCAATCTCCAATGAACCTAGATGTTAAAATCCATAACCAAATACTTGCTAATCACATACAACATCATATATAAAGAATTATACACCATGACCAAGTGGGTTTCATCCCAGGTATGCAAGGATGTTCAATATAAGAAAATAAATCAATGTAATCCATCACATAAACAGATTGAAAGAAAAAAAAAATCACATGATCATCTCTAAAGATGCAGAAAAAGCATTCAACAAAATACAACACTCTTTCCTGATAAAAACAATGCAAAATATAGGAATAGAAGGAAACTTTCTGAAAAGAATAAAGGGCATATATGAAAAACCCAAAGCTAACATCATTTTCAATGGTGAAATCCTAAAAGCCTTCCCTCTGAGATCGGGAACAAGACAAGGATGCCCACTATCAACACTCTTATTTAACATTGTCTTAGAAGTACTTGCTCGAGCACCGAGGCAAGAAAAAGATATAAAAGGCATCCAAATTGGAAAAGAAGAAATAAAAATTTCATTATTTGCAGATGACATGATTCTATACGTAGAAAGACCTGAGAAATCTACAACAAACCTTCTAGAACATATAAAGGAGTTCAGTAATGTTGCAGGCTATAAGATCAATGCTTGAAAATCAGAAGAATTTCTGTACACCAATAACGAGCAATCTGATGAGGAAATCAAGAAAAAAATACCACTTACAATAGTAACTAAAAGAATCCAAATACCTAGGAATAAATTTAACTAAAAATGTAAAGGTGTTATATATAGAAAACTACACAACACTGTTAAAGAAAATCAAAAAGACTTAAATAAATGGTAGAATATTCCCTGTACATGGATAGGAAGACTAAACATCATCAAGATGTCTATCTTACCCAAAGTAATCTACAGATTTAATGCAATCCAAATAAAAATCCACACTGTTTTTTAATGAATTGGAAAAACTAACTACAAAATTTATTTTGAAGGGCAAGAGGCCCTGAATCACCAAAGACATATTGAAAAAGAAAAATGAAGTTGGCGGTATCACACTACCTGACTTTAAATCATACTACAAAGCTACAGTGATGAAAACTGCATGATATTTGCACAAGCATAGAAATACTGACCAATAGAACTGAATTGAGAATTCTGATATAAATCCTCACATATACAGTCATCTGATATTCGACAAGGCCACCAAGCCCCCTTAGTAGGGAGAGAATGGCCTCTTCAAAAAGTGGTGCTTGGAGAACAGGATATCCATATCTAAAAGAATGAGAGAGGAACTCCATTTCATACCTTATACAAAAATCAACTCAAGATGGATCAAAGATCTAAATATAATAGCCAAGATCATAAAGACCTTGGAAGATAATGTAGAGAAGCATCTACAGGACCTTGTAATAGGAAATGGTTTCAGACCCAAAGCATGAGCAGCAAAAGAAGCAGAGATAAATGAGATCTCCTCAAATTTAAAGCTTTTGCACCTCAAAGGATGTTATCAGGAAAATAAAATGCAACCTACCCAATGGAGAAAACATTTATCAACCATATATCTGATATGAGCCTAATATCCTGCATATATAAAGAAATCCTACACCTAAAAAATAAAAAGACAAACAACCCATTTAAAAAATGGGCAGTGACCTGAAAAGACACTATAGCTAAATAGCACATGAAAAAATGCTCTACTTCTCTAGCTATTAGGGAAATGCAAATCAAAACTACAATGCGATACCATCTTACACCCATTAGAATGGTGGCTATTAAAAAACAAACAAACAAACAAAAAAAAAAACAGCACACTCTAAATGTTGGAGAGGATGTGGAGGAATGGGAACCCTCATCCACTATTGGTGGGATTTTGGAATGGTCCAGGCACTGTGGAGGACAGTATGGCAGTTCCCCAAAAATCTAACTGTAGATCTTCCATATGATCCAGCGATTCCACTGCTGGGTATATACCCACAAGATATGAAAGCAATGACATAAACAGATATATGCACACCAATGTTCATAGTGGCATTGTTCACTTGTGCCAAAAGTTGGAATCAACCCAGGTGCCCATCAACAGATGAATGGATAAACAAAATGTGGTGCATACAACAATGGAATATTACTCAGCTGTAAGAAGAAATAAAGTGCTAACACACAGGATAACATGGATGAATTTTGAAGTCCTTATGTTGAGTGAAGCAAGCCAGGCATTGAAGGATAAACAGTACATGACCTCACTGATATTAAATTAAGGAAATTGAGCAGTCTTAGAGAGCTATTGTCTTTAAGATAAGCTTACAAGAAATAGAAAGAGAAAAGAAGGTTGTGAGCCAACACCCATATGAATATAATCTATGGTAAAGTAATAGTGTATAGTCATGTATTGAAGGGATAGGACAGGAGGGTAGTGAAATTACTGGGCTTGGTGGTGCAGTGTTGACAGGTGGGTCGATTGGGAAGGGTGGGTTAGAATACCCAGGATACTGGGGGGAGAGATGGGAGAGGGACCAGGTGAACACTTGGGATTTGTGTGTATGAGGTTGAAAATACAGAGGTGGGAATGCTCTTATGGCAATTTGACAAGGAAGGATTTCTGGTTTAGGGTGTTGGGGGGGGGCATTTGGGACAGGGCACACCTGGAGCAGGCTTTTAGAGAGTGTGTGAGTGTTCATCCTGTCATAATGTGTTGTATCAGTGGGTGGAGACCCACATAATGATTGGGAAGGTGTTGGACTCCCATCTTTGGGAGGACTGATTCATTCAGAAATAGACAGGCTGAGGCCTCTCAAGAGCCCAAATAAGGAGGTTCCAAATAGAGGAGGACAAACCAGTGTGTCAAAACATCTTGTCGCATGTAACTATGAATCTTGTCATACAATGAGTCAAGCCAGAGGGTCGTCATAGGCCACGGGGGGGATGGGGAGGTAGGAACAGAATAGATCAAACAGGGGATATTTAGTGGTCAGTGGAAATGTTCTTTATTACCTTACAGTGATGGACACAGGACATGGTAAATATCATCAAAATTTATAAAAGTGTACAGTCTAAAATGTAAACCATACTGTAAACCATTGACAATGTTTAGTAGCTATGTTTCACTATTTGTACATCAGTTATAACAATAATATCATCCACATACAAAAAGGTTTTAATATGGGGTGAGGAAAGCACTTGGAGGTTGGGTATATGAAAATCTCTTGTATTCTGTGTGTGACTGCTGTGACCTAAAACTTCTTTGAAAACAAAATGAAAAATAGTGAGATACTCGAGAATGAGATAGGGAAGGTGCCACGGTACAGACTGGACACCAGATATTGCAGTGACAAAAGGCAAAACATCAAAAATATTTTTTTTTCTATTTTTCATTTTTGAAATATCCCAATGGTTAATTTTATTTTATTTTTAGTTTTTTTTAAGTTTTCATGTATTTTATCTCTTACATTTAAACTTACCATTATTATTTCATTTTCTTATTAATTGTATTTGTCTATTTTATTGGCTTCATCTTTAAAGAACTTTACATCACAGAAGGGTTACAACTGGGGTGAAAGAGGATTGATGGTGGGGTGTCAGGAATGGGGTGTGCTTTGGAGGAATATCTCCTGAACATACCTACAAGGTATATAAAATTTTTCAAATGTTCAATGGCCATGGTCACAGCGGGTGGATAATCACTCAATAAATGAAAGAATACTGAATTCCCATCCTTGAGAACAATGCCACATTCTCTAAGGGAGCATCAAGAGTCCCCCAAGTGCAGGAGCAGAGTGTGGCAAAGAAGAATGATCCACTGATGGGTCCTTGATATTGAAGACTAGGCTTAGGAGTCTATGCTCTTGAAATTGAAACTTAGCCTATTGTTATGGAGTGCCTAAGGGTTGCCTCCTGAGAGCCTCCTTGTTGCTCAAATGTGGCCTCCCTCTAAGTCAAACTCAGCATATGAATGCATTACCTTCCTCCCAGCCTGGGACATGACTCCCAGGGATGAGCCTCCCTGGTAACAAGGGATTACCACCAAGTGCCAAATGGCAATATGACTGGAAAAAGGCCTTGAATAAAAGGGGGAAAAGGTAAAGACAAATGAGTTCATATAGCTAAGAGACTTCAATGTGAGTTGGGAGATCATCCCAGAGGTAATGCTTATGCACATCTCAGTAGGACACCATAGACTTCCAAAAGTAGGTCTCACCCCAAATAGAGGGGCTCCTGAGGTCTCTGGGGACACCCAGGTCCTATGACAGGACAGATAGCTCTGGAGTTTGATGCCTTGCCAGGGGGCCCTACTTTGGCATTTGTGCTCCTGAGATTGACAGAGTTGGACTCAAATATGTCTTCCCTTCACATGGTTCATCTGTCCCTTCTATTCAAACCTATATATGGTGCTGGAGGTTGTAGGTGTACATCCAGACACTGGAGTCTTTAGGCTGTCCATGTACCAGGTGGGCCCTGTATCTCAGTGGGGCTGCAACTCCTACTCAACAGCTTATTGGACTTACCCAGGACAACTGGTGGGGAGATGAGGATGGACAACGGCCATCCCAGGTAATAGGGAGAGTCTGCAGATGCAGGCAGCATAATCCCATTCCTCTGATCCTCTCAATTGGAGGTGAAATCGACATCACTGTCCCAAACTCCTCAGGATTGGGGGAGAGCAATGGACTAGAGTAGATTTACTGGTATCCTGTTATAGCCATACTGTGATTCAAGCAATGGAAGAAATTACAACATTAATGTGGAGCCAGTGGCTATTGGACACTCTGGGGGCATGGAGAGAGAAAAGCAGTTGTAATACAGGGGTTTTTTGGGACTTGGTAATTGTCCTGAGTGACATTGCAACATCAGATATAGGCCATTTTAAATCATCATATAACATCAAACAGGGTGTGTTTGCAGAACTGTGGGGGAGAGAGTATGGACTACAATGTGAACTATGGTCCACACTTAATGGCATAGACCAGGATGTGTATATCCATTGCAGGAGATTTGCCTCACCCTTGAAGGATGTTTACGTGGGAGGTTGTGGGAGGTGTGGGAAGTGGGGCATATGGGAATCCCTATATTTTTATGTAACATTTATGTAGTCTAAGTGTCTTTTTTAAAAAATTTATAAAAAATTTTAAAAAACTAAAAAATGGAAGTAAAAGGAACATTGCCTAACTCATTTTATGATGCCAATATTACTCTAATAGCAAAGCCAAACAAAGATGCACAAGAAAGGAAAATTACAAACCAGTCTCTCTAATGAACTTAGATGTTAAAATCCTCAACAAAATGCTTGCTAATCACATTCAAAAACATATCAAAAAATTATACACCATGACCAAGTGGGTTTCATCCCAGGTATGCAAGGATGGTTCAATATTAAAAAATCAATCAATGTAATACATCACATAAACAAATTGAAAAAAAAAAAACACATGATCATCTCTATAGATGCAGAAAATACATTCAACAAAATATAGCACTCTTTCCTCTAAAAACACTGCAAAAGATAGGAATAGAAGGAAACTTTCTGAACATGATAAAGTTTATGTATGAAAAAGCCACAGTTAACATCATCTTAATGGTGAAATCCTAAATGCTTTCCCTCTAAGATCGGGAACAAGACACGGATGCCCACTATCACCACTCCTATTTAACATTGTCTTAGAAGCACTTGCTCGTGCACTGAGGCAAGAAAAATACATAAAAGCCATCCAAATTGGAAAGAAAGAAGTAAAATATCACTATTTGCAGAGGACATATTGGGTATATGAGATTCTCCTGTATTCTGTGTGTGACTTTGCTGAGACCTAAAACTTCTTTGAAAACAAAATGAAAAATAGTGAGACACTGGGGAATGAGAGGGGAAGGTGCCATGGTGCAGATTGGACACAAGATATTGCAGTGATGAAAGGCAAAAGGTAAAAAAAAAATGTTTTTACATATTTTTCATTTTTTAAATACCCCAAACTTTTTATTTTATTCAGTTTTAGTTTTTTTGTTAAATTTTCTGTATTTTATCTCTTACATTTAAACCTTTCATTATTACTTCATTTTCCTATTAATTGTATTCAGCTATTGTAATGGCTTCAACTTTGAAGAAGCTTTGGATCACAGAAGGGTTACACCTGAGATGGTGGAGGGTCTGGTGTGGGGTGTCAGGGATTGGGGATGCATGGGAGGAAGTTCACCTGAGCATAAATATAGTGTATATAAAATTTTTCAAATGCTCATGTGGTATTGTAACAGTGGGTGGAGAATCACTCAATAAATGAGAGAATACTGAATTCCCATCCTGGAGAGCTCTGCCACATTCTCTAAGGGATCATCAAGAGTCCCCCAAGTGCAGGGACATGACTGGCAAAGGAGAATGATCCACTCATGGGTCCTTGTTATTGATGACTAGCCTTATGATTCTTTGCTCTTGAAATTGAAACTTAGCCTATTGTTATGGAGTTCCTAAGGGTTGCCTCCTGAGAGCCTCCTTGTTGCTCAAATGTGGCCTCCCTCTAAGCCAAACTCAGCATATGAATGCATTACCTTCCTCCCAGCCTGGGACATGACTCCCGGGGATGAGCCTCCCTGGTAACAAGGGATTACCACCAAGTGCCAACTGGCAATATGACTGGAAAAAGGCCTTGAATAAAAGGGGGAAAAGGTAAAAACATATGAGTTCATATGGCTAAGAGACTTCAATGTGAGTTGGGAGGTCATCCCAGAGGTAATGCTTATGCACATCTCAGTAGGACACCATAGACTTCCAAAGTAGATACCACCCCAAATAGAGGGGCTCCTGAGGTCTCTGTAGACAACCAGGTCCTATGTCAGGACAGATAGCTCTGGAGTTTGATGCCTTGCCAGGGGGCCCTACTTTGACATTTGTGCTCCTGAGATTGACATAGTTGGACTCAAATATGTCTTTCCTTCACATGGTTCATCTGTCCCTTCTATTCAAACTTATACATGGTGCTGGAGGTTGTAGGTGTACATCCAGAGACTGGAGTCTTTTGGCTGTCCATGTGCCAGCTGGCCCCGGATCCTCAGTGGAGCAGCAAGTCCTATTTTACAGCTAATTGGACTCACCCAGGACAACTGGCGGGGAGCTGATGATGGGCAACGGCCATCCCAGGTAATGGAGAGAGTCTGCATATGCAGGCAGCATAATCCCATTCCTCTTATCCATGGTATATAAGCCCCCTCTCAATTGGAGGTGAAGTGAACATCACCATCCCAGACTCCTTAGGATTGGGGGAAGAGCAATGGACTAGAGTAGATTTACTGGTATTTTGTTATAGACATATTGTCATTTTAAGCAATGGAAGAAACTACAATACTGATGTGGAGCCAGTGGCCACTGGACACTCTGGGGCCAGGGAGAGGGACAAGCAGTTGTAATACAGGGGCTTTTTTGGGACTTGGGAATTGTACTGAGTGACATTGCAATGACAGATATAAGCCATTATATATCATCATATAACATGCCGAACTGTGTAGGAGAGACTGTGGTCTACATGTTAACTATGGTCCATGCTTAATGACAAAACCCCAGGATGTGTTTATCAATTGCCATTAATGTGCCACTAATGAAGGATGTTTATTTGGGAGGTTGTGGGAGGTGCGGGAGGTGGGGCAAATGGGAATCCCTATATTTTTTGTGTAACATTTATGTTATCTAAGTATCTTTTTTTTTTTTTTAATTTATTTTTATTGTGGGTAAAAATCAAAATTCTCACAATACATACAAACATTTGCAAAATGATTTATAAATATATATGCATATATATGTATTTGCTTACAAAAATGTTATTTATATATATATATATATACATATATTTTAAAAGGTGCTTAGATTACCCAAAATATTACACGGAACCCATGTTGCCCACCTCCCACACCTCCCACCACATCCCACACAAACATCTCCCACAAGTGTGGCCCACCACCCTTAAAGTATCTTTTAAAAAAATAAAATAAAATAAGATGCATCCAAATTGGAAAAGAAGTAAAAATTTCACTATTTGCAGATAACATGATCCTATACATAGAAAGTACTACAAAATCTACAAGAAAGTTTCCAGAGCTTATAAAGGGGTTCAGTAAAGTCAAAGGTTATAAGATAAATGTGCAAAAATCAGTAGCATTTCTGCACACCAATAATGAGCAATCTGAGGAGGAAATCAAGAAAAAAATCCCATTTACAATAGCAACTAAAAGAATCAAATACATAGCAATAAATTTAACCAAAGATGTAAGTGACATATGCAGCAAACTACCCAAAACTCTTAAAGGAAATCAAATAAGACTTAAATAAATGGAAGACTATTTCTTATTCATGGATTGGAAGACTAAACATCATTAAGATGTCTATCCTAACCTCACTAATCTGCAGATTAAATGCAATCCCAATAAAATTAACACAACATTTTTTACTGAATTGGAAAAACTATGACATTTATTAGGAACTGCAAGAGGCCTGAATAGCAAAAGACATATTGAAAAAAAAGAATGAAATCGGAGGAATCACACTACCTTACTTTATTTTTTTTTCCTTTTTTTTTTTTTATTATGGGTAAAAATCAAAATTCTCACAATACATACAAACATTTGCAAAATGTTATATAAATATATATGCATATATTTGTATTTGCTTACAAAAATGTTGTTTATATATATATATACATATATTTTAAGAGGTGCTTAGATTACCCAAAATATTACACAGAACCCACTGGGATTCCCATGTTGCCCACCTCCCACACCTCCCACCACATCCCACACAAACATCTCCCACAGTGTGGCCCACCACCCTCATCCTGGAGCCTTGCCACCAACCATAGACCACAGTTCACACTGTAGACCACACTCTCTCCCACTCAGTTCTTAGTGGTGTGTGCTGATTTAAAATGGCCTACATCCGTTGCCACAATGGTACTCAGGACAACCTCCAACTCCCAAAGAAGCCCCTGTATTTCAACTGCTCATCCCCTCCCTACCCCAAAAGTGTCAAGTGGCCACTGGATCCACCTCATTGTTATAATTTCTTGCATTGCTAGAATCACCATATGTGAACAAGAGAATACCATCAAGTCCACTCTAGTCCATAGTTTTTTCCCCAACTTACTTTAAAACACAGTCCATGGGAAGCGGCTGTGGCTCAATCAGTAGGGCTCCTGTTTACCATATGGGAGGCCCCGGGTTTGGTTCCCGGGGCCTCCTGGTGAAGGCAAGCCCGCCCACACGGCGTGGTTAGCTGACCCAGCGAGCACAAGCAGCAAGGGGGGGATAAATGAATAAATAAATAAAATCTTAAAAAAAAAAAAAAAAACCACAGTCCAAAACTACAGTAGTCAAAACTGCATGGTATTGGAACAAGAATAGACATACTGACGAACGGAACCAAATTGAGAGTTCTGATATTGATTGTTATATAGAGAGTCAACTGAAATTCAAGGCTACCAAGCCCATTCAACTAGGAAAGAATTGCCTCTTCATCAAAGGGTGCTTGGAGAACTGGACATCCATATCGAAAAGAATGAGAGAGGAACACCATCTCATACCTTATACAAAAATAAACTCAAGATGGATCAAAAATCTAAATATAAGAGCCAAGACCATAAAGACCTGGGAAGATAATGTAGGGAAGCATATACAGGAACTTGTAGTAGGAAATGGTTTCATGAACTTCACACCCAAAGCATGAGCAGTGAAAGAAAAAATAGGTAAATAGGACCTACTCAAAATTAAAACCTTTTCCACCTCAAAGTAGTTTGTCAAGAAAGTGAAAAGACAGCCTACACCATGGGAAAAAATATTTGGTATCCATAAATCTGATAGGAGCCTAATATCCAGCATATATAAAGAAACTCTATATCTCAAAAATAAAAAAGACCAACAACCTATATACAAAATGGGCAAGGGATTTGAACAAACAGTTCTCCAAGGAAAAAATGCAAATGGCTAAAAAGCACATGAAAAGATGCTCAACATCACTAGTTATTAAGGAAATGCAAATTAAAACTAAAACTAAAATGAGATATCATCTTACACCCATTAGACTGGCAGCAATTAAAAATACAGAGGATTGCAAGTGCTGGAGAAGATGTGCAGGAATAGGAACACTCTTCCACTGCTAGTGGGAATGTAGAATGGTCCAGTCAATGTGGAGGACAGTTTTGTGGTTCCACAGAGAACTAACAATAGAACTGCCATATGATCCAGCAATTCCACTTCTGTGTATATACCCAGAAGACCTGAAAGCAAGGACATGAACAGATATATGCACACCAATGTTCACTGTGACATTATTCACTATTGTCAAAACTTGGAATCAACCCAAATGCCCTTCAACAGATAATGGATAAATAAATTGTGGTATATACATATAATGGAATATTTCTCAGCTGTAAGAAGGAATACAGTATTAACACATAGGACAACATGGATGAATCTTGAGGAACATAATTTGAGTGAAGCAATCTAGGAACTGAAGGACAAATATTACATAATCTCACTTATATGAATTAAGCAAATTAAGCAGACTCACACACAGAGCTAGAGTGCAAGAAAGGTTTACAGGAAATAGAAATGAAGAAGGCTGTGAGCCAACACGCCTATGGGCATAATCTATGATATGGGGGAAGTATGTCATTGTACAGTGGAGGGGTATAACAGTGGTGTAATCATGCTTTTAGGTTAGGTCATGGGCATTTGTTTGGGGCTTGGGGTAGGGAATGTGGTTTGGACTGTCAATGGAAATGGGGGTATTGATGGGGGGTGGGATAACATGAACACTGAGGATAGACAGGTACATGTTTGAAACTACAGTGTTGGCAGTGCTCTTTTGGCAGTATGGCAAGTGAGAGTTGGGGTTTTGGGTGTTGGATGTGAGGGGCATTTTGGACAGCACACATCTGGGGCAGCCTTCTAGGATATGTGTGACTGTTCATCTTGCCGTAGTGTGTTTTATATTTTTAATAATTTTTTTTATTTTTTTAAATATACTTAGATTACATGAAAGTTGCACAAAAAAATACAGGGATACCCATATGTCCCACTCCCCACACCTCCCACACCCTCCCACATAAATATCTTTCATTAGTGTGGTACATTTATTGCAATTGAAAAATGCATACTGGGGCTTTGCCATTAAGCATAGACCATAGTTCGCATTGTAATCTACACTCTCACTCAGTTCTGTATGTACTGTGATGATATAAAATGGCCTATAACTGTCATTGCAATGTCATTCAGGACTATTCCCAGGTCCCAAAAAAGTCACCATATACAACTGTTTTTTCCTCTGCCTGCCCCCAGAGTCTCTAGTGAGCACTGGTTCCACATCAATGTTGTAATTTCTTCCATTGCTAGAATCACAATATGTCTATAGTAGAATACCATCAAGTCCACTCTAGACCAAAGTTCTTTCCCCAATCCTGAGTATTCTGGGATGGTGATGTCCACTCTACCTTTGATTGAGAGAGGGCTTATATCCCATGGGGAAGATGGATGGGACTATCTTGCTTGCAGTTGCAGACTCTCTCTGTTCCTTGGGATGGTTGTTGTCCAACATCATCTCAGTGTTAGTTGTCCTGGGTGAGTCCAATGAGCTGTAGAGTAGGTGTTGCAACTCCATTGAGGTTCCGGGCTCAGCTGGCACATGGACAGCCCAAAGAGACTCTAGTCCCTTGGATGTACACCTACAAACTCCAGCACCAAGAATAGGTTTAAATAGAACCGACAGATGAGCCATGTGTAGGGAAGACATAATTGAGTCCAACTCTGTCATCCTCAGGATCACAAACTCCAAATTAGGACCCACTGGCAAGGAACCAAACTCTGGAGCTATGTGTCCTGACCATGAGACATAGGTGTCTCCATAGCCCACAGGAGCCCCACAATTTGGGGTAGTATCCCCTTTGGCAGCCAATGGGATCATGCTTAAATGTGCATAAGCATTACCTCTGGGATGACCTCCAGACTCACTTTGAAGTCTCTTAGTCATATAAACTCATTTGTCTTTACCTTTTCCTTTTATTCATGGTCTTTTTCCAGTTGCATTGCTAAGTTGGTGCTTGGTAGTAATCCCTCAGTGCCAGGGAGGCTCATCCTGGGTGTCATGTCCCACTCTAGGAGGAAGGTAATGCCTTTATATGCTGAGTTGGGCTGAGATAGAGGCCACATTTGACCAACGAAGAGGCACTCAGGAGGCAACTCTTATGCACTCTATATCAATAGGCTAAGTTTCAATTTCAAGAGCAGAGGCTCGTAAGTAAAGTCATCAATATTAAGGGCCTATCAGTGGATCATCCTTCTTCACCAGTCATTGCCCCTGCACTTGGGGGACTGTTGCTGCTCAATTAGAGAATGTGGCAGAGCTCTCCAGGATGGGAATTCAATATTCTCTCAGTTATTGTGTGAGTCTTCACCCTCTGTTAAAATGCCCTGTGAACATTTGAATATTTTTATATATCTTATATATATGCCCAGGTAAACTCCCTCCCATGTATTCCCACCACTTATACCCCACAATAATGATCCTCCCCTTCCCCAGTTGTGACCCCTCTGTGGTCTAAAGCTTCTTAAAAATGAAGCCCTTAAAGTAGCCAAATACAATTTTTAGGAAAATGAAATAATAAGTTTAAATATAAGAAATAATTACATAAAATTTTTTTTAAAAAACTAAAAATAAAATAAAAGGAATGGTTCTATTTTTTTTTTATTCATATTGAGCTATGTAATGTGCATTATTATATGGGTTTGATAATAAGACTATCAGAAATGGATTAAATTTATATTAATAAAAATATAATTTGAAATAATAAAATAGTAAATATTGCAAATACATTGACAATTTTGGTCGAAAGTTCTTTTTCCTCAATTTTCCTTTTTCAAGATATTTCTTTGAAATTAATTGTATTTATTCTCATTTTTGTTTCCTGAAATTTTTGTAAGAGATATTTATAAAAATGTTCAATGAATAAACTAGAAAAGTTGATAAAAAATAAAAAATAAAAAATAAAAAATAAAAATAAAAATAAAAAAGAATGAAAATTATTTTTAAAAATTTTTTGACATTTTGCCTTTCATCACTGTAATATCTGGTGTCCTGTCTGTACAGTTGCATTTCTTCCTTTATTCCCCAGTGCCTTACTATTTTTCATTTTGTTTTCAAAGAAGTTGTAGTTCACAGTAAAGTCACATATAGAATAGAGGGGACTCTCATATACCCAACATCCTCCCCTTTTCCTCCTTCCCGTATTAATATCTTTTTATATGTGGATGGTACCTTTGTTATAACTGATATACAAATAGTGAAACATAACTACTAAACATGGTCAATGGTTTACATTATGGTTTACATTTTAGACCATACACTTTTATAAATTTAACATGGTTTGTGTCCATCATTGCAAGATTATGTAGAATACTTCCACTAACCACTAAATACCTCTATTCAATTTATTCTATTCCTCCATTGCTCTCCCCTTGGGGCACACAGCAACCCCTTGGCTACAATCCTTGGATGACAAGACTCATAGTTACATGCAACAATGCTGAGGTCTTGACAAACTGGTTTGTTCTCCTCTATTAGGAACTACCCATGCTCTGGAGTGACTCTCATCTCTCTATTTGTGAATAAATTGGTCCTCTTGAAGATGGGAATCCAACTCCTCCCCGCTCATTATGTGGGTCTCCACTCACTGATACAACACATTATGACAAAATGATCACTCACACACTCCCTAGAATCCTGCTCCAGGTGCACCCTGTTCTAAATGCCACTGGAGGTTCAGAGGGCAGGGAAAGGGAAAAACAGGTGTAATTCAGGGGCATTTTTGGGTCTTGGGAATTGTCCTGAATGACATTGCAATGACAGATACAAGCTATCTTGCCTAACCTACAGAATTGGGTGGGAAAGAGTGTAAACTACTCTGTAAAACTTTAATCCAGGTTTAGTGACAATGCTTTAAAATATATTCATCAATTGCAATGAATGTACCTCACTAATGAAGGATGTTGTTAATGTTGGAAAATGTGGAAGGTGTGGGGAGCAGGACATATGGGAATCTACTATTTTTTTATGTGACATTTGTATAATTTAAGTATCTTTAAAAAAATAGAAAATAATAAAATTTTCAAAAAGAAGAAAATGTAAATGACTACCGCCTGGGAAAGCATTGTACCTTCAGTTGGGCAATACAACCTTAAAGCAACATGGTCAGCCATACAAGGTGTTTAAAACAAAAATGATAAACTACATAAAGCCCAATACACAAAAATAACCATACCTCCAAAATTGATTCTAAAGAAGAGCTCTTTGGTTATCTTAAAGTATTTGCAATCTGATTTAATCCTTTATTTGATTGTCATTATCAAACTCTTATACTTAGAGCAATGAAAACATTTCAATATCAGAAACACTTTGAAACTAAAAAATAAATAATGAAATAAATAAAGAAATTGTGTTGTATAATCCATGCATCTAGTTAACACAATCTTACAATACAGAGATTTAAGACTCTGCTTTACTCAAATTCTCAGTTTCAAAAATAGAAAAAATAAAATAAAATAAAAAATAAATTCTAGGTGGATATGTGTTTTCCCATGCTCAACCACTTACCCACAGGTCTTGAGATACTGGCAATAACACCCCCAGTGAACCTCCCCTGCCATGTTGGAGGCTCATTGTGACCAACTGTCTGACATGGAAAGGAAGTCAGTATATCTCACTGATGGCAACACTATCATGGTAAGCAATGCAACTCACTGGAGGGTCACAGAATATCACTTTTCCTCAACTACCCCACTTACCCAAGATCACTGTTTGGGGACTGCACAGTTGGAAGAGCTATAACTGGTCCAATTGGTCATCTAGGATGCTCTGAGTTTCCAGTTGCCTAGTTTCCAAATCTTCACTGAATCTTGGGCTGTGGTCAAAGGGCTGTGAGGTGGATCAGACCAATGGAAACAAAAATTTTTTTTTTCATACAAGAAAGGCACTAGTGCCTGTTTCCAGATTTGGAAAGATCTCACAACCATACCCACTTCCACCTTGTAGTTACCCAGCAAACACATGTTCTTAAATTTAAGCCATTTCTGTGGATATGAACCCATCATAAGTAGAACATTTTGATGAGGTTACTTCAATTAAGGTGTGACCCAACTCAATCTGGATGGGTCAGAATCCTATTACTGGAGCCCTTTATAAGAGAATGAAATTCAGACAAAGAGAAAACCACAGAAAGCAGGAAGCTGAAATGCAACTTGGAAGAGAAGAAAATGACTAGGAGATGTTACCATGTACCTTGCCATGTGACAGAGGAAACAAGTATCACTGTCAGCCCACCCCAGAATACCACAGTCTTTAAGTAAAAGAATCTTCTTAATGATGCCTTGATTTGGACAGTTTCTTGGACTCAAAACCATGTGTGAATAAATTCCCATTATTTAACCCTACCCATTATATGGCATTTGCTTAATTAACCTAGGAAACTAAAACACATACACTCAACTCACCACACCAGAGTAACTTTTCAAAGACACTGCTAAAAAGTCACCTAAAATTCATTCCTTCACAGCATATCTGGTGAGTCCTGACACTGCACACTCAGATCCCTGAAGCTTTTGCTACCAACTAGCAGTCTGGGCCCACAGCTCCTTAGGACTCAGAGGCTCCTTTGTCCTGATTGAGAGGCCTCAAGAAAGATATTGCATATAAGCTAATCACTGGCCAAAATAGTTACTAAAGACTGTGACTTGTGTTCCCAATCCAAACATTGGCATCCCAGGGATGGCGTTACATTTCACAGAGGAAGTATTAAATTCTTCTCCCATTGACATATTTATTTCATAGGGACACTTCCCATCACTTCTGAAGCAACCTGAAATTGGAGATTATTGCTCCCAAACTGAGCAATCAAAAATCTGGATCACCTTTAGATGTGCAGAAAAGCTACATGTGATAGATGACAGTCATATTTAAAAATGACCTCCTTATACCCTGCCATGAGAAACTATTACCCATACAAGTCACAACACCCAGCTGGCAAACACCAGACATAAAGCACACATTGAATAAAAGCATTAGGCAAACTCTCAGTGAAAGAAAAACAACACCAAATCTAGGTGTCGTAGTACAAGTAACAGTCCTAGAAGTTTTCCCACCAACTGGCTCAATGGGAATGTTCACCCTGGCTCTGTGTCCTTAATATTTTTGTTGGCTGTATGGGTCAACTCATGTGGCCTCACCATACAGGCCTGGTATGCTCAAATGATACTGAAGTAATCCTAAAATTGTACACAGGGGTACATCACAGGATGGCTGTTGTTCCTCAACATGCCACCAAATATGGCTGAGGACCCAAAGCCACCTCACCTATATATCAAAAGTGTCCACTGGCACCAATGAATAAATGATCTTTGACCAAGGTATAAACTAAGTGTATTCTCACACAGCACCAAAGGCCTTACGATTATAATTAAATCAAACCTGCATGAAGAATTTTCCTCTACCCCAGATACTATGCATACTCTTCTAAGATAGGAGCTTAGATTGCAAAGGTCTATGAAAATAAGCACCCAGTTGTCATATAAGTGTGGACAGACGAGATCAGGGGCGTTCAGGGTGGTATGGCCGTAGACTCCTACCCTACAGCTCAATGGACTCATCCAAGTCACCTGGTGAGGAGACAACGATGGAAAATGGCCATCCCAGGGAATGGAGAGGGCCTGCATCTGCAGGCAGGATCATCCCACCCACCATATCCATGGGATATAAGCCCTCTCTCACTTGGAGTTGGAGTGGACATCACCATCCCAGTCGCCTCTGGATTGGGGGAAGAACTATGGACTAGAGTGGACTTGATGGTATTCTCTTGCTCACATATGGTGATTCTTGCAATGCAAGAAATTATAACAATGAGGTGGAGCCAGTGGCCACTTGACAGTTTTTTGGGTAGGGAGGGGATGAGCAGTTGAAATACAGGGGCTTCTTTGGGAGTTGGAGGTTGTCCTGAGTACTGTTGTGGCAATGGATGTAGGCCATTTTAAATCAGCACACACCACTCAGAACTGAGTGGGAGAGAGTGTGGTCTACAGTGTGAACTGTGGTCTATGGTTGGTGGCAAGGCTCCAGGATGTGTAAGTTCATTGAGGTTGGTGGGCCACACTGTGGGAGATGTTTGTGTGGGATGTGGTGGGAGGTGTGGGAGGTGGGCAACATGGGAATCCCAGTGGGTTCCATGTAATATTTTAGGTAATCTAAGCACCTCTTAAAATATATGTATATATATATATATATATATATATATAACATTTTTGTAAGCAAATGCACATATATGCATATATATTTATATATCATTTTGCAAATGTTTGTATGTATTGTGAGAATTTTGATTTTTACCCATAATAAAAAATAAAAATAAAAAATAAATAAATAAATAAATAAAAATAAAAATAAAAATACTTCAGGAAAAAAAAATAATAAGTGTGGACAAAATGTACTCTTCCTGTGGAGAAATATGCAGGGGGCCATACCAGAGCACACAGCCAAAGCCTTTCCTCTGTGTCCTAGATAACCCCTTAAAAGTCATGGAGTTCTGTGATGACAACTATTTTACAAAACATAAAGGTTATCATGACTAAAGCTGCCCAATGGTATTTAAAATCTCTGGCAAAATTGCCAATACTTTATGGTTTGTACTGAAGATACCCAACCATGTGTTGGCCTCAGCAATCACTACCTCAGACCACTTCACCCGAGACCATGACCTCACTAGAGAGGATTTGGCCTCCAGTTGAATCCACCAAAGAAGTTGGAGTATAAGTCTTACAGTGCTGCCAGCAGCCTTGGGACACAAACATGGGATTACACCTCACAGAGATTGCCATTTACTAGTCCAGAGGGCCCGTGCAGTACCTTAATGCCTGCAAAACTAAAACTGTAAGCCACGCCCTCAACAACTGTCAACTCTTCCACTAACTAAGGAAGGGAGTCTGTTCTATTAACAATATAGCGATGTATGTACATTATCTACTCAGGGCATGTCCAATATAATTTACAAAAGATGAAATAATGGATACACATTATTAATAATATCTCCAATACCTTTCTTAAAATGTATTATTGCTCCCACACCCTCACTATCTTCAGGCCCACACTAGGCTTTTTTTTACAGATAGCTGAGAAGACGGGCTCCACCAGGCCTTCAATCACTAGTTAAAAATTTTAATTATGATTATAGTGTTCTTATTTAGGCTGATTATTTAAATCATAATGAACAACTTAAATATGTCCTTAACTATTTCAACCAGTCAGGCCACAGCCATCTTAAAAATGATGCTGAGGCTTTAGGATGGATTATAAATGCATAAAAGAAATTGCATTTGGTGCCTCATCATCCTGCCTATCCTAGCCATAACTTGCCCTTCTAAGCAACCACCCCAGTCATCCCTGCTCTGGGCTCTACCACTCTTAAGTTTTGGGATGATAAGGGCTGCTGCTTGCTTCTCTGGAAGGCCCCTGCCACTTATCCAAAAGGCATCTTGCTACTTATACTCTATCATGCTGCTTAAAGTACTAGCAAGGCAGGTACTTTCATATGGTTTGGATGATAAGCAGCTGCCTCAGTTTCTCCAAACAGCTCTTGCTGCTTCTGTCCTTCATGCACTATAGTTTGAAACAATCAATTCCTCATATTTTCACGAAAATCATACCACCCATTCTGGATCACAATAAAGGCAAAAATCCCAGGAACCACATGTGATTCCCACCCCACCTCCTCCATGGAACTTCACAGGAGCACAGGTTAGGTAAGTCAGAGACCCTCTGCCCTTCCTCATTCTCCACTCTAATCCACCATGCTCTTTGATCTAATAAATGTATCTTTTCATGTATTATTGGCTGGTTGGCTATGTATGCGTGTGCCTCATCCCCAAAAGAACCTTCATATAACACCTGAAACAGTAGTATATATATGTAGAATACTTCATCCAAAAACAGCAAAGTAATCATTCTTTTCAAGTGTAAACAATCACTTTTAGATAGACTATATAGGTCACAGAATAATTAGCAATAAATTTTAAATGATTGAAATCATACAAAGTATCTTTTCAAATCCCAATGAAATGAAATTAGACATTAATGATGCAGGGATAATTAGAAAATACACAAATATGTGGAGATTAAACAATATACTCCATTGTAACTGATTTGGTCAAAGAAGAGATCACAAGTTAACTTAGTCAATATCATAAGGTGAATGAAAATGGGACTATAACATACCAAAATTTATGGCATGCAGCATATTCTGTGCTCAAAAGAATATATATGGCTTTAAATGCTTACATAAAAATGGAAGAAATTCTAAAATCAGTAAACTAACCTCACACTTTGAAATAGAACAAGAGTAGGAAACCAAACACAAATTCAGGTGAATAAAGGACATAATGAAGATATTGTGGTGATATCTGAAAGAGAAGATAGAAAAACAGTAAAGAAAATCAACAAAAACCAAAAGTTGTTTCTTTGAATGGATCATTAAAATTCACAAATATTTAGACTGACAAAGAAAAAACTGAGAAAAGATGCAAATAATAAAAGTCAGAAATGAAAAGTGGATCCTTACTATAGACTTTATATAGAGAAAAAGGATTATAAAATGATAATATGAACAATTGCACAGTGTATTAGTCAGAGTTGTCTAGGGAAACAGAACCTACAGGAGATATCCTTAAATAGCATGAGGTTTTATAATATTGCCTTATGCAATTGTGGGGATGCACAAGTCCAAATTTCATAGGGCCGGCTGTAAGCCAAGGACTCCCATGAAGGTCCTCATTGAGTTCCACAGGAGAAACTTGTTATGTGAAGTAGAGATTGGAATTTTCTCTCTGCATCCGGAAATCTCTTCTCCTTTTAAGGCCTTCAACTGATTGGATGAGACCTCACTCATTGCTGATGGCAATCTCCTTAGTTGATTGTAGATGTAATCATCCATCCATGCAATCACTTCACTGATGACTAAAGTTCATGAAATGTCCTAGTATTAGAACTAGCCCAGGGTTTGCTTGATGAAGCAACTGGGCACCATTACCTGGTTGAGTTGACACATTAGCCTAATTATAACACATGCCAACAAATTAGACAACCTATATTAAATGGATAAATTCCTGAAAACACAAATTACATACTCTGCTAAAAATATAGAAGATCTCAATAAACCAATGGCATAGAGATTGAAGCATTAATCAACAGCTCCCAACAAAAAAAGTATAAGACCTAATAGATTCACTGTTGAATTTTACAAAACCTTCAAAACAGAATTGTTGCCAGTAATTCTCAAAATCTTCCCAAAAATTTAAGAGAGATAAAAATCCAAATTCATTCTATGAGGTCAGCACTACCCTAATACCAAAGCCAGATAGAGATAGCCCATAGGAAAAAAAAATTACAGACAAATATTTCTTAGGAATTTAGATACAAAGAGCCTCAAAAAAGAAGGCCAACTGAATCAAATTGCACATCAAAAGAATTATATAACATAATCAAGTGAGATTTATCCTAGGTATGCAAGTATGGCTCAACAGAAGGAAATTAATTATTCCACATTAATCATATGAAATAATAATAAAAAAGATCATCTTGATGCAGAAAATGCTTTTGACAAAATCCAGTGCCCTTTCTTTAAAAAAAAAAAATTCACGAGACAACCAGCAAGATGGCGGCAAAGTAAGGCGCTCCTAGAGTCAGCTCGTGCTACAGGGCAGTTAGTAATCACCCAGAGCTATCTAAAGCACATTTTTGGGTGCTCCAGGAGACCAGAAGAGAATCCTGCATCATCCTTCAACGAATGGAAGGAGGAAACAGCCCATCTGCAGAGAAGATCTTTAAGTAGAGCGAGCCATGTCCCAGAAGCCTGTGCCCATCCTCCACTGGTGGTACAAGACACATCAGAAACTATTCCACGGCTGGAATTGAAAGCTACACTTCCCAAAAACAGGGGAGGAAGAGACAGCTAGACAGCTAGACACCAACTTCAGCTACTGGTTAGTAAATTCATTGGGTTAAAGTATAATCCTAAGAAAAGCTAAAGTTTGAACCTGTCCAAGTCAGAAAGAGGCCAATGGTAACCATTTTAACTTCGTTCCTGGCATGAGGGGAAGTGGGGTGGACTGAAAATCACAGTGTTGTCAGGGAAAAGCTTCTTTCCATCCAGATCAGATTCCAACTCTAGCCAAACCCCTGACCCCACCTCTGGCAGGAAAGAAGCTGGGGGGATCTGAGCCACCCTCTCCAGGAAAATACAGGACCATAGCTGTGGAGCTCATAATAATCCTACTCTGGTGGGACAAGCCGCCTCAGGAGCTATTCTGTGGCTGGAGTTGAAAGCTCCATTTCCCAAAAACAGGGGAGGAAGAGATGTTTGGCCACTGATTAGTAAATTTGGCTGGCTAAAGTATAACCCTAAGAACAGCTAAGGTTTGAACCTGTCCAAGATGGTAAGAAGTTGGTATCTACCATTTTAACTCTGCCCCCAGTATGAGAGGAAGCCAGGCTGAATGAAAATCACAGTGACCATAGGGACCAGCTTCTTTCACCCAGATCAGCCTGCAACCCTAGCTTAAGCTTCAGCCCCAAATCTGGCAGGGAGGAAGCTGGCAGACCCTGCACCAGCCTCTCCTGATAACTGCACGTACATTTGGCTGAACAGAGTCGGAAGTCTACCGGAGCACCATGGTCATTTTGGACCCACAGGGCATAGATTGCTGCCCACACATGCAGCTCCATCCCCAAGCCAGGTAGGGGAGAAAGGGGCATGAAACTTCATCAATCTCTCTGGGCAACTACAGTCTAGGCCTACACAACTTGGATTATTACACATGGTTGTGGCTCTGTCCCTACCCCTGGCAAAGGAGAACGTTGGGAGAAGTTTCATCCATGCCTGGGGCAATGAGGGCACCTTGAGCCTCCTCAGCTTACAGCACCAACTACATCCTTAGCTCCTACTACACTACCAGCAAGGGAGAAAGGGCAAGAAACCCCTAAACTAAAGAGAGAAACTGCACTCAGAATAAATACATCTAGTAAGCCAGGTGCTAAAACACCAACCAAAAATTACAATCCACACCAAGAAATAGGAAGATATGGCCCAGTTAAAGGAGCAAGATGAGCCTCCAGATGACATAAAGGAGCAAGATAAGCCTCCAGATGACATAGATGTTCAAACCAATCTCCTTAATAAATTCAATGAGATGGCTAAAGAGATTAAGGATATTAAGAAGACATTGGATAACCACAAAGAAGAATTTGAAAGCATACATAGAAAAATAGCAAATCTTATGGGGATGAAGGTACAATAAATGAAAATACACTGGGATCATATAATAGCAGATTTTAGGAGGCAGAAGAAAGGATTGGTGAGCTTAAAGAAATGGCCTGTCGGTTCCTTGCACATGGTTCCTCTCCTTCCTGGGTGTGGCAGTTTGATGTAATTATGAATTCCAAAAATATAATTTAATCATGCTTGTAAACTGATCTGTTAATCTGGGCATGATTAGGTTAGGATTAGGGCGTTGAGCCCCACCCCTTGGCGGGTGGGGAATTGAATATAAAAGGCAAGGCAAAGAACAGAGCAGCAGTCTTTTGAGAAGCAGTCTTTTGAGAAGCAGTTTTGATGTTGGAAAGAAGAGAAGAGAAGCAAGCTGTTCGCCTGATCACCTACAGCTGACCTTGTGGAGGAAACAGGAACTAAGCCCAGAGAGAAACACAGCCCTGGGAAGAGAGGAACCCCAGAAGCCTGAACCCTGGCAAACGCCGGCAACTGTCTTGCTCTAACACGTGGCAATGGACTGTGGTGAGAGAAGAAACTTAATGCTTTATGGCCTGGTATCTGTGGACGTCTACCCCAAATAAATACCCTTTATAAAGACCAACCCATTTTTGGTATTTTATATTAGCACCCCTTTGGCTGACTAATACATGGCCTCTGAAAGTGAGCGTACAAAAGAAAAGATGAAGGTAAGAATGGAAAAAATTGAACAAGGTCTCAGGGAAGTAAATGACAGCAAAAGACATGAAAACATACATGTCATGGGTGTCACAGAAGGAGAAGAGAAGGAAAAAAGGGCAGAAGGAATATTTGAAGAAATAATGGTAGAAAATTTCCCACCCTATTGAAGGACATGGATATCCATGTCCAAGAAGCACAATAGAGTCCAATCTGGATAAATCTGAATAGACCAACTCTGAGACACATACTAATTAGAATGTCAAATGCCAAAGACAAAAGTAGAATTCTGAGATCAGCAAGAGAAAAGCAATGCATAATCTATAAAGGATATGCAAAAGATTAAGTGCCGATTACTCATCAGAAACCATGGAGGCAAGAAGACAGTGGTATGGTATATTTAAGATACTGCAAGAGAAAATCTACCATCCAGGAATCTTATATCCAGCAAGACTGTCTTTCAGAAATGATGGCAAGTTTAGAATATTCACAGATAAACAGAAACTAAGAGAGTTTGTAACCAATAGACTAGCTTTGCAGGAAATACTAAAGGCTGTGCTACAGCCTGAAAAGAAAAGACAGGAGAGAGAAGCTTGGAAGAGAGTCTAGAAATGAAGATTATATCAGTAAAAGTAACTAAAACTGTCAAAAGAGTGGTGCAATTAAAATCTGACAAATAAAACCCAAATATTTAGGAATAAACTTAACCAACGATGTAAAGCACTTTCATTCAGAAAACTACAATTCACTGTTAAAAGAAATCAAAAAAGACCTAAATACTTGGAAGGACATTCCATGCTCACAGATTGGAAGACTAAATATCATTAAGATGTCATTCTAAAAAAAAAAAAAGATATCAGTTCTACTCAAATTGATATGCAGATTCAATACAATCCTGATGAAAATTCTACCAGCATTTTTAAATAAATAGAAAACATGATTATCAAATTTATTTGGAAGGTAAGGGGATCTGAATTGCCAGAAACATATTAAAAAGGAAAAGTGAAGTTGTAGGACTCTCACTTCCAGACTTTAAATCATATTACCTAGCTACAGTGGTAAAAACAGCATGGTACTGGCATAAAGACAGGCACATAGACCAATGGAACAAAATTGATGGTTCAGAAACAGACCTTCACATCTATGGTCAAGTGATCTTTGACTAGCCTGTCAAGCCCACCCAGCTAGGGCAGAACTAGCCATTCAGCAAATGGTGCTGGGAGAACTGGATATCCATAGCCAAAAGAAGGAAAGAGGACCCCTATCTCACACCTTATACAAAAATTAACTCAAAATGGATGAAAAACCTAAATATAAAAACAAGAATCATAAAGCTTCTAGAAGAAAATATAGGAAAATATCTTCAAGACCCGGTGGTAAGTGGTACATTCTTACAGGAGATATAAGGAGGACTGAGATGGACTGCTTATGTTTAATGTATGTAGAAGTTTTAATTAGCTTTACTGTAAAAGTGTGAAAATTTATAGAGTTGATAGTAACACATTATAGTGAGTAACAGTTGATTTATAAATGGGAATGTGGCTGAAAAGGGTAGTCTAGGGATGTAAATGCCAATTGACAGAAAGCTAGAGAATAATGTAGGGACTGAATAATACAGTAATCCCAGAGGTGGATGAGAATTGTGGTTGATGGTACAGATTCAAGAGTGTCCTTTGTGAGCCACAGCAGATGTATATCACTATTGCAGGGTGGTGGGCATGTGGAGAAGCATGGGAAAAATAAAACTGGAGTGACTTATGGTCTGTGGTTAATAGTAATAATGTACTATTCATTCATCTATGCCAAAGATGTACTGTGTTGATAATGGGGAAGTATGGAAAAAGTGTGCCAAATATATGCTACGAACCTAGTAATAATCTGATAATATTTTCTCATAATCTATGAAAAATATTCTGCCATGGTGTGGTGTGTTGATAGAAGGTTGTTGTATAGGAATCCTGCACATGTGCATGATTATTTTGTAAGTTTACAACTTCTGTCATATAAATATATTTAAAAAATAATAATGGGGTGAGTTTGGGGAAAATACACCAAATGTAAGATAAGGACTACAGTTGGTAGTACGTTTTTATGAACATTCTTTCATAATTTATAACAAAAGTTTAACAAGAATGCAAGGTGTTGTTGGTTGGTTGATGTTTGGGACCCTTGTAGGATATTATGCATGTTTCCCAACCTTTACAATACACTTATTTTTTATGTATATTCATGTATCAATGCTATAAAATAATAATAATAGGTTGGGCTAGGGGAAAAATACACCAAATGTAAGATACTTTGGTTAATAGTAATATTTTGAGGATGCTCTTTAATCATTAGTTAAAAATATGTCACAATAATGCAAAGTATTGGTGATAGGGTGAGGTATAAGAGCCCTGTATGATGTTATGTGTGTTTGCTTTGTAAGTTCACAACTATTACACTTATTGTTTATGTATGTTTATGTGTAAATGGATATATTTCAATAATTTTTTTTTGAAAAGAAAAGAAATACAAAAAAATAAAAAACACTTATAAAACTAGGAATAGAAAGGTGTTTCCTCAACATGACAAAAAGCACATATGAAAAACTCACAGCTAACATGATTCACAATGGTGAAGGAATGATAGCTTTCTTCCCTAGGTCAAGCATAAGAAAAGAATGCACACTAACACGTTTTTTATCCAACATTTTGCCGAATTTACTAACCAGAGCAGTTATCAAGGAAATTGTAATAAAAAACTGTCCAAATTGGAAAAAGGAATACAACTCATTCTATTTACAGATTACATGACTTTATATGTAAAATATACCAAATAATCTATAAGAAAGGTACTATAGCTCATAAATGAATTCAACAAAGTAGCAGGGTATAAGACCAACACGTAAAAATCAGTCATATTTCTATACACCAGCAATGAACTATATGAAAATTAAATTAAAAAGAATATCTCATTTAAAATCTACTGAAAGAATAAAATACCTAGGAATAAATACAACCAAGGATGCAAAGAAATTTTCTATAGAAAAATATAAAACAATACTGAAAGAAATTAAATAAACCTAAATAAATGGAAAGATGTTCTGTCCTCATATATTAGAAGACTTAATATAACTAGGATATCAATACTACCCAAAGCAATTTACAAATGTAATACAATGGCAATCAAATTCTAACAGTACACTTTGCAGAAACAAATAAAAAAACTAATTATCAAATTTATATTGAAGTGCAATGAATCACAAATAGCACAAACCATCTTGAAAAAGATCAAGGCTGGAGGAGTCACACTTCCCAAATTCAAAATGTATTACAAAGCTACAGTAATCAAAATAGTGTGGTTCTAGCAAAAGAACAAACATATTGACTAATAAAATAGACTTGATAGTGCAGAAATAAACTCATATATCTACAGTCATTTGATTTTTCACATGGTAGCCAAGTCCATTCAGTTTGTAAAGAACAATTTCTTCAACAATCAGTGTTCGGGAAACTGGATATCCCTATAAAAATGAAGGAAAGTGGAACCCTACCGCATACTATAAAATAACAATTCATTCAAAATAGATCAAAACTAAAAGAACAAAAGTTCTAAAACTCTTAGAAGAAAACATGCAGAAATATTTCCAGGACTTTATATTAGGCAGTGGATTCTTAATCTTATAACAAATGCAGCAGCATCAATGGAAAAAGAGCAGAATAACTGGACTCAAGAAAATAAAAAATGTTTGTATATTTAAGAACATTATCATGAAAGTGAAAAGACAGCCAAAAGAATGGGAGAAAAGATTTGGCAAACATCTAACTGATAAGGGTTTAACATCTAGAATATATAAATAACTCCTATTAAATAACACAAAAGGCAAAAAACTGAGTTATAAATAAATGTATCCAAAGAAGATATACAAGTGACCAATAAGTACAACACCATTAGCCATCAGGAAGATGTAGAGTAAAACCACATTGTGATACCACTTCACACACACTAGAATAACTATTATTAAAACAACAAAAGTTTTATATCAATGTCAAATTCTTTAACTTGCTAACTGTATCCAGATAGTTACTTAGTAAATATCCTAGTTCTTAGGAAATGTGTTGGGAATGATGTGGAGAAATAGAGAGCATCCTACATTGTTGGTGGGGATGTAAAATGCTACAGCTTCCATGGAAAACAGTTTGCCTTTCCTTAAAAAGTTAAACATAAAACTATCATATGACCCAACAAACAAAAATCTAAGTACATAAAAAAAAATCAAATGGATGAACTCAGATGGATATTTGTGCACCAACATTGACAGAAACATTATTCACAACAGTCTAAAGGTGGGCATAACCCAAATCTCTATCAAAAGATGAATTGAAAAGCAAATGTGATTTATCTGAACAATGGAATTTCATCCAGCCTACTGAAGTTTTGATGTATGATTTTACATGAATCAACTTTGAAGACTTCATGTCAAATAAATAAGTCTGACAGAAAGGGACAGATATTTTCTGATTTCACTTATATGAAAAAGTTAGGAAAGCAAAGTCATAGAAAAGGAAAATAGAGAAGAGCTTGTGAAGGGTGGGTGAGAGGGAAAATGAGGAATTAATGCCTAATAGTTGCAGAGTTTCTTTTTGGAGAAAACCCTGATGGGAAAGCCATGGTAATGGCTGAAGGTGAGGTTAGTACAACAATGTGAATGTGATTAATCCCACTAAATGGTGTGCTTGGGAATAGCTGAGATCAGAAACTTTATATTTGATGTTTCCACACCAAAAAAGAGTAGCTAAAGAGATAATGGCAATTACATGCAATGCATGATCCTGCATTATATCTAATAATGGAGAGGAAAAGACTCATTAGCACATTAGTAGGACATATAAAAAATTGGAATAAGGTCTGTAGGCTTTATATCACTGTCAAATTCTTTAACTTGCTAACTGTGTCCAGATAGTTGCTTAAGTGAATACCCTAGTCCTTTGGAAATGTACATGGAAGTATTGTGTGTTCAAGGAGACTGATGTATAAAATCTACTCTCAAATATTTAGAAGATAGATGAAGAGAGAAAGGGAGAGAATGGTACAGCAAATTTTGCAATGCATTAAAATTGGCAGATGTGAGTATCTGGGATGGTATGTTTGAGTTCTCTGTATAGGTTTTGTATTATGTGTACAACTGTCTTCTAAGTTTGCATTTATTTCAAAATAAAATGTATATGAATAAAAAGAATGGGGCACTGGTAAAATATTTTGAAAATTCATAGGGGGCATGGTGCATTAGTATAATACTGGGAATCTTCAGACAAGGATAGTGGAAATAGTGTAATATTCTGAAAGTTCAAATAAAGAATTGGTACCTTGTATAATATGTTGGAACTTCCATTAAGGATTAAGGGATATGGTATAATATGGTAACATTCCTGATGAGGAATATGGGTGATGATAAAAATATCAGAAAACTGTTAAGGAATGGTTTCAATACTGCATGGGAGATAATTGTGATGAGGAATTGGGATGCTAGAATATTATTATTGATGTTCTATAAGGAATGTGGGTACTTTATATTATTGATAAATTCCCTGTGAGTAGAGGAAGTAATGTATAATAATATTGTGAAACATTTAATGGAGAATGGGGGCTATGGAATAATATTGTGAAATTTTTAATTAGAATTGCATCACTGTCAAAATATTGGGAGGTTTACAATGAAAAATGTGGACACTGGCATAATTTTTGGAAATGTCCCATGTGGAAGGAGGAACTGATAAACTATTTAGAACGTTCTAATGAGGAATGGAATTATTGTTATAGTTGGTGGGAATTCTAAGAAGGAAGAAGAAAGTGATATGTAATGGTAAACTTTCAATTAGGAATTGGAGCATTCATATAATATTGAGAAACTTTCAATGTGGAAAGGACCCCACTCACATAATATTAAGAAACAACTGATAAGAAATTAGAGTACTGACATATGATAACGGGAAACTTCTAATGTGGAATAAAGTCAATGGTATAATAGAGTGCATTTTTCAGTGGGTAATTGAGACATACATATATATTTATAAAGTATTGGGAGTCTTTTAATGTGGAATGGAGACAGGTATTATCTTAAGAAACTTTTGGGCACCAGTATAATATTGGTAAACTTCCAGTGATGGATGGGGCACTGATTTAGTGTCAGGACACTTAGAGTAAGTAATAGGGTAACTATTATAATATGTGGGGATTTCTAATATAACATTTGGAAATTCCTGGTATGAATGAGGGAATTGATGTATGACCTATCTTAAACATCTGATGAGTTATCCAGGCACTGGTATAATATTGAGAAAAGTCCTAACCCAGAGTCATGTGGATCTGACATTATTTGGAATTAAAATCTTTGAAGATGAGATTAGCTAAAATGAAGCCAAACAGGATTAGAGAAGGCCCTAATCCACTGTGACTGGTGTCCCTATAAGAAGGAGAGAGGAGATACAGCAAACACAGAGGAGAATGCCACATGATGACTGAGATAGGGGTTGCATGCTACAAGTCAAGGAACACCAAGGATTGGCAGTAAACTACAAAAACCTTGAAGGAAGTAAGACAGGATTCTACCCATATGGGTCTCAGAGGAATCACAGCCCAGATGGAAACTTGATTTAGACTTCTAGCATACAGACCAATAAAATGATAAACTTCTCTTGCTTTATGTTGCATAGTTTTGGGTACTTTCTTATGGCATCCCTAGGAAACTAAAAAGAGGTCATTATTTAGAATTAAATTCATTAAAATTTTAAAGGTATAAATGCTTTCTCTAAAAATTTTATTATATTTTGCTGTTTTTATAATTAACTATTTGTATAGCTTTCCTGATTTAAAATTTTGTGGGAATCACATAACATATTCCAAAAAGAATTTGTTGGGCGAAAGGCGGGCGGAGGGCTCGGCTGGAAAGGCGGAGCCGGGTCAGCGGCTTGTCATAGTGCTCCCGCGCCGAGCGACCGCAGCTACCCTTCCCGCGAAGGGTCCCGGCTGGAGCGCTGTGAGGCTCCCCAGAGGGATCCCGTCCTTTTGATATCTGCAAAATGGCTGATAATTTGGATGAGTTTATTGAAGAGCGGAAAGCCAAATTGGCTAAAGACAAAGCAGAACTGGAAAGTGATCCACCTTACCTGGAAATGAAGGGAAAGGCATCAGAGAAGCTTTCTGAAAACAGTAAAATATTAATCTCCATGGCTAAGGAAAACATACCACCCAACAGTCAACAGACAAAGGTTTCCTAAGGTATGTCGTTAGGTATGCTAAACTGATTTTAAGGCATTTGTAGCAGGCTGTGATTTTTTTAAATTTTTTAAATTTTTTAAAATTTTTTGAGATGAACAACGTTATTTCAATTCCAATGGCAGAGGAACTGAGGAGTCTTAAGGAAGCAGTCACATTTTTTTCATCTGTTTCCCATTGTGAGAGGAGAAATAATTTTGAAAAGTCACAAACAATCTATTCCAGCCCTCAACAAGAGAAAAATCAGCAATCCCAGAAGAGTGGAAGTGTCAGATTTCCAGAAATGTAACAAGTTAATACTCAAAATGTTCAGTTTTTAACAAAAAAAAAAAAAAATCAAAACACATGAAGAATCAGGAAAGTATTGCCCATTATCAAGAATAAAATCAATTTGACAAAATCATCCCTGAAGACTCTCATACATTGGAACTATTAGAAAAATATTTTAAATCAACTGTCTAAAATATTTTCAATGAGGCAAAGGTCTCCAAAGTCAATAAATAATGTGCAATAAAGAAAGCATTGCGTGAACAAAATACAGACATAGACATTATAAAAAGCAGCCGAAAAAAGACATCGTGTAGCTCAAAAGTATAATAATTGAAATGAAAAATTCAACAGAGTATTCAACTGAAAATTTGAATAGACAGAAAAAACAGATCAGAAAATCTGAATACAGGACAATTGAAATTATACAGAGATGAAAGGAAAAACAGTCAAGAAAAAGGAAGAGAGAGACTCATTCTGGATAGAGAAACAGCAAATATGGTGAATAAAACAATAAGAGAGCAATCAAACAGCAGCTGTATGGGACTAAAGATTACAGTTGAAGTATAAAGTAGAGGGGACAGATTGTGGGAAGATGGCATTGGATTAGAGAGGTAAGGTTCAGCTTTCTAACAAAAACTATGGAGAAAGAGCCAAAAGCTTCCCGAGGGGCATGCTTTGGGGGTAAGCAGACCAGGACAGTGCTTCACAACTCCCAGGAGGGTGAAAGACAGAGATGAAGAAGGGGAAGCAATAAACTATGAGTTACTAAACCTCCCAGTTGCTGGGAGGGGCTCCCTTCCCTGATTCCTGATATATTCAGTGGCAGTAAAACTCCTGACTCATTGCAGCTGACTGACAGGGTAGCATTCACCTTCCTCCCTGTCAACTTTTTTTTTTTTTGTATACTGCCACTCAAATTGTTTGTTTATTTATTTATTTATTTTAAAAGATGCTTGGATTGCATAAATGTTGCATGGAGATTACGGGGGTTCCCATGTTGCCCACCTCTCATGCCTCCCATGGCATCCCGCATGGGCATCTTTCATTAGTGTGGCACATCCCCTGCGGTGGATATACACATCCTGGGGCTTTGCCACTAGGTGTGGACCATAGTTCACATTGTGGACTGCACTGTCTCCCACACAGTTCTGCATGTTATATACTGATGTAAAATGGCCTATATCTGTCGTTGTAATGTCACTCAGGATAATTCCAAGTCCTGAAAAAGCACCTGTATAACAACTGCTTTTCCCTTCCCTGCCCTGAAGGCGCCCGGTGGACACTGGTTCCACCTCACTGTTGTAGTTTCTTCCATTGCTTGAATCGCAATATGTCTACAGCGGAGTACCATTAAGTCCACTGTGGTCCGTGGCTTTTCCCCCGGTCCTGAGGGGTTTGGGATGCTGGTGTCCGCTCCACCTCCGGGTGGGAGGGGTCTTGTATCCCGTGGGTGTGATGGGTGGGATTGTCCTGCCTGCGGCTGCGGACTCTCTCCGTTCCCTGGGATGGCCATTGTCCATCATCGTCTCCTCACCGGGTGACTTGGGTGAGTCCGTTGAGCTGTGGAGTGGGAGTTGCAGCTCCACCGAGATTCCAGGCACAGCTGGCGCATGGGCGGGCTGGGGGCTCCGGTCCCTGGAGGTGCACCTAGAAACTCCAGCATCACATGTAGGTTTGAGTGGAGGGGACTGGTGGATCATGTGCAGGGAGGACTTAATTGAGTCCAACTCTGTCGCTCTCAGGAGCACAGATTCCAAAGAAGGGCCCACTGGTGAGGCATCGATTTCTGGAGCTATCCCCCCTTGTATGGTACTTGGGTGTCTCCGGAGCCCTCGGGGGCCCTTCTGTGTGGGATGATATCCACTTTGGTGTTCTGTGGGATCCTACTGAGGTGTGCGTGAGCGTTGTCTCTGGGATGGCCTCCCGACTCTCTTTGAAGTCTCTTGGCCACATGAACTCATTTGTCTTTACCTTTTCCCCCTTTCATTCACAGTCTTTTTCCAGTCATGTTGCCAGTTGGCACTTGGTATTGATCCCTCGTTGCTGGGGGGGCTCCTCCCTGGGAGTAATGTCCCACGCTGGGGGGAAGGTGATGCATTCATATGCTGAGTTTGACTTGGAGGCCACATTTGAGCAACAAGGAGGCTCTCAGGTGGCGGCCCTTGGGCACCCCATAACAGTAGGCTGGGTTTCAGTTGCGGGAGCAAAGACTCATAAGGCTATTCATCAATAACAAGAACCCGTCAGTGGACTCTCCTCCTTTGCCGGGCGCTGCCCCTGCACTCGGGGGACTGTTTCTGCTCCCTTGGGGAGTGTGGCAGGGTTCTCCAGGCTTGGAATTCAGTATTCTCTCATTTGTTGGGTGGTTGTCTACCCATGGTGACCGTGCCCCACCCCTTGATCATTTGAACAATTTCATATGTCTTTCGTGTATATTCGGGTGAGCTTCCTCCCATGAAAACCCCATTCTAGACACCCCCCACCAATGATCCTCTCCTGCCCCCTCTGTGGCCCTTCTGTGATCCAAACCTTCCTTGAAGATGAAGCCCATATAATGACCAAATGCAGTTAATAGGAAAATGAAATAATAAAGATGGGTTTAAATATAAGAGATAAAATACATGGAAACTTAAAAAAAAAAAACACTAGAAATAAAGGATTGGGATATTCGGAAAATGGGAAAAAAGAAAAATCGTTAAAATTTTTTTAAAAAAACATTTTTCCTTTTATTGGTGCATTGTAAGATGTCCAGTCTGTGCTGTGGCACCTGCCCCCTCTCACTCCCCAGTGTCTCCTGAATTTTCATTTGATTTTCGGGGAGGTTTTGGGTCACAGCAGGGTCGCACACTCTCATATACCCAACCTCCTTCCCCTTTCCTCACCCCATATTAAAAACCTTTTTTATGTGGATGGTAGCATGGTTGTAACTGTTACACAGATAGTGAAGCATAGCCACTAAACATTGTCAATGGCTTATGGTATAGTTTACAATTTAGATGGTACAGTTTAATAATTTATGATGATATTTACCATGTCCTGTGTCCATTACTGTAAGGTAATGAAAAACATTTTCCATGACCACTAAAAAAAAAAAAAAGAATTTGTCAACCCTTAAGGTATTGATCATATATTTTATATCTACTCTGTCTGGATACTGTGAGTATTATGGAGGACATATGAAATCTGATTCCTGTCTTTAAATGATATAAAATTTACTTTTGCACACTTTAATATACATGGAATTCAGGGAAGATGGAGGATTAGAGAAACACAGGACTCACTTTTCTCCCAGGAAAATAGGTAGAAGACAGGCAGAAACTGTCCAGCTAACTGTTCTAGGGCTTGTGGCACCAGTGGAAGGCTGGACACCACCCAGAAGAGAGTGATAAAGGTCTGTGAGTAAAAGCTGCAGGTGCAGCTGTAGCTGCTGGAGCCGATCCCCCATCCTCAGAGCAGACAGCATTGGGTCCTCTGACCCCGTAGTGGTAGCAATGGATAGAGTGGGTTGGAGGGTTCCAACTCCCCAGGAAAGAGGAGATAGAGGGACACAGTCTATGGCTGATTCAGTTTTTGGCCATCAAATTTGGTCTGCTGCATCCAACAAGGCACAGGTTGTGTGGGGCTCTAACATTGTTTGCCCTGGTAGCTGGAAGGGGACTAAAGAGATTCTATCTGTGCAACACCCTCCATACTGACCTGGAGTGATTGCTGATAACATAGAGGGGAGGGGAATTATTTCCTTCCTGGGAAAATGGAGGGGGCAGCCAGCTAATGGAGGAGATCAGCTTCTGAGAATATTTGACTTTTGAGGCTTGGTTCTGAATAGGCCACCCTGAGGTAGAATTATCCAACATATTGTTTCCCCATTCCAGCCTAATCAAAGTTACAGTGTATGTACTCCAATCAGGGTTTGAGCAGGAGAGGTTGGCTAAAGAATGCCATCTACTGGCATACCAAGAAATTGTATGCAATGAATTACAAAAGTAAATAAATAAAAGAGGATTTGGGGGGCAACAAGGAGGCTCTCAGGAGGTAACTCTTAGGCACCCTATAATACCAGGCTAAGTATCAATTTCAGAATTAAAGGTTCATAGGTACAGTCATCACTACCAAGGACCCATCAATGGTCCATCTTCCTTCACTAGTCACTGCTCATGTGGTTGGGAAATTCTTGCTGTCCCATTAGAGAATGTGGCAGAGCTCCCCAGGATGAGAATTTGATATTCTTTTGGTAATTGTGTGAAACTCCACCCATTGTGACAATGCCCCATGAACACTTGAACACATTCCTATGCCTTGTAGTTATGCCCCAGGTGAACCTTCTCCCATGTGTTGCCCATCTCTGACACCCCACACCAATGATCCTCCCCTGCCACAGTTGTAACCCTTCTGTGATCCAAAACTTTTTCAAAACTGAAGCCAACTAAATAACTGAATAAAATTAATAGGAAAATGATATAATAATGATAGTTTTTAAAGTAATGAGTAAAATACAATTTTTTAAAAAGTTTGAAATAAAAAATAATTTTTTTTGAATTTTGACATTATGTCTTTCATTACTGTAAGATCTGTTGTCTTGTATGTACAGTGATATTTTCTTCTATTTATTCCCACTGTGTGTTATTTTTTCATTTTGTCTTCAAAGAAGCTTTAGTTTACAGAAAAGTCACATACAGAATATAGGTGATTCCCATATCCCCAACATCCTCTCCCTTTCCCTCTTTCCTCTATTAATAACATATTGCATGTGGGTGGTACATTTGTTACAACTGATGTACAAATATTGAGACTTTGCTACTAACCATGGTCAATGATTTACATTATGGGTTACATTTTGGACTGTATAATTTTATAGATTTTGATGAAGTTTAACACGTTATGTATCCATCACTGCAAGATCATATAGAACAATTCCATCATCCTAAAAATGCCCCATGATTCATCTATTCTATTCCTCCCCCTCCCCTTGGGACCCACAGAAACCACAAAGATTAACTCATTGAAGGACAAGTTTCATTGTTACTTGCAACAACATTGAGGGCTTGACATACTCTTCTGTCCTCCCCTATTAGGCACTGCCTTTGCTCTCAAGAGACTCCTGCCAATCTATCTGAGATCATAGGAGGGCTACCCAGGATGGGAGTCCAACACCTTCCTGATCTTTATGTGAGTTTCCACCCACTGATACAACACACTATGACAAGATGAAAACTACACACTTCCTAGATGCCTGCACCCTGTCCCACATGCCCCCCATGTCCAACACCTTAAACCAGTAACCCTCCCCTACCATATTTGCCAAAAGAACATTCCCAACATTGTAGTTTCAATGACATACCTGTAAATCCCCATAGTTCACCTGCTCCTTCCCCCAATCCTACCCCCAGTTCCATGGACAGTCCAACCCACCTTCCCCACCCTCCCCACCTCACAGACCAGTACCTCCCAGCCTAATAGCATTACTGTACCACTGTCATGCCCATCCACTGCACAACAAAACACTTCCACCTTATCATAGATTTTGCCCATATGGGCATTGACTCACAAACTTCTTTTCCTTTTCTGTCTCCTTTAAACCTATCTTCCAGATTCCAGCTCTTGAATCTGCTCAATTTGCTTAATCCAAACTTAGCACATAAATGCATTACCATCCCCCCAGCATGGGGCATGACTCTTGGGAAAGAGCCTCCCTGGCACCAAGGGATTGCTACCAAACACCAACTAACCATGCAATGGAAAAAGACCTTGACCAAAAGGGGGAAGGGTAAAGACAAATGAGTTTATATGGCTAAGTGATTCCAAAGTGAGTTGGGAGGTCATTCCAGATGTTATACTTATGCATGTCTCAGCAGAATCTCACTGACTGCCAAAGTAAATATTGCCACAATTAGCAGGGCTTCTGGGGGCTCTGGAGACATCCTCACACTATAGGCAGGGCAGACAGCTCAGGAGTTTGGTGTCCTGCCAGTGGGCCCTACTTTGGAATTTATGCTTCCCAGTGTGACAGAGTTGGACTTAGTTATAGTTTCCCTACACATGGTTGTTCTGCCCCTTCTGTTTGAACCTAAATTGACCCACACATTTCCACTGAACTGCTTTTTGACAAGCCTACCACATCCATTTTACTGGGATAAAACTGTCTCTTGAACAAATTGTGCTGGAAGAACTGGACATCCATACTCAAAAGAATGAAAGAGGACCCCCTATCTCACTTCCTATACAAGAATCAACTGCCCCTTCTACTTGAACCTAAAGTTAGTACTAGAGTTTATAGGTATATGTCCAAGAAACTGAATTCTTTGTGCTGTCCGTGTACCAGTTGGGCCCTGAATCTCAACAGTTTTGCAACACCTACTCTCCAGTTCATTGGACTCACCTGGGACAACTAACAAGGAAAGATGATGGAAAATGACCATCTCAAGGAACAGAGTCTGCAACTGCAAGCAAGATAGTCTCATCCATCTTCTCCATGGGATTTAAGCACCCTCTCAATTAGAGGCATAGTGGGCATCACTATCCCAGAATCCTCAGGATTGGGGAATGAATGATAGACTAGAATAGACTTACTGTTGTTCTACTAAGACTTATTTTGATTTTAGCAATGGAAGAATTTTTGTCATTGATGTGGAAGCAGTGGCCACTGGAGGTTCTGAGGGGAGGAAGAGGGAAAAATAGCTGTAATTTGGGGGATTTGGGGGACTTGGGAATTGTCCTGAATTACATTACAATTACAGATACAGGTCATTATATATCTTGTCATAACTTACAAAAATGTGTGGAAGAGAGTGTAAGTTACAATGTAAACTATAGTCCACACTTTGTGGCAATGCTCCAAAATGTGTTCATCAATTGTAACAAATGTAACACACTAATGAAGGATGTTGTTAATGTGGGAAAATGTGGGAGGGCTAGGGAGCAGAGCATATGTTGTTTGACTCCATCTATGCAAAATACAGCTACAAATAAATTAGAGAGAAATATATAATAGAAGTTATATATGGCAGAGTAAGGATAAAGAGGTTGAGAGGTGACTACTAAGGGTTAGAGTTTTGTTGTGTGTTTTTTGGAATTTTAGTGTTATTATTGCTGTATTAATAAAAACAATCTGATATTGATTGAGGTGAGGAATGTACAATTCTGTGCTTATACCAAATATCACTGATTGTACACTTTGGATGGATTGTATGGTTTATGAATAAGTTTCAATTAAATTGATAAAAAATAATGTATAAATGAAATGATCAATGTAGAGACAACCCTCCCAAATACTCAATGGTGTGATTCTGGTATTTGAAGCAATAGAATTCACATGTTGAGTGAATGTGTGTGGATTGAAGTTGTCATAGAAATTCATGTTGATGAGAACTACATTAAGTCATATCTAGAAGTAAATGAAATCCTTGAAAAACGGTAATAGTTTAAACTGCCTTCTATAAGCAAACTAAAACCTAATTTGGGGAATTATTCATAAGCCAAATTTCTTAATATTTCTAAAAAATATCAGACTATAAGAGTCATATGGAAAGAAGGAATAGGGCTGAAATCAATAGAAAATCACTGATTCTCTACTCTGACTCAATAGGAAGTATAAATATCAAAATACCCTCAGACTTGCTACCACATGCATTCCTCTTCTTAAATCTTCCCCAGAGGATGCAGTTATTGTTTCCATATAAGTTGTTTCTGAGTTCATTTTTTCATATCCTAAGTAATATCTCTTCAACTGTTTAGACTCTCTCCATAGATGAAATCTTAAAACAATATATAATTCAGCTTTCTAATCTAACAAGAACAGTAGTCATTTGTAATTTCTTCAGAAAAGATCTTTAAGCTTACCCATTTTGGTCTTCTATAAAAATGCCAGAAATAGAAGAGATCTGGTTTTTCCTTTTCGTATTTATTTTATACATTCATTCATGCTTTTGCTCATTCATTTACTCATTTATCAAATATTTTAACTACATATTATATGTTACCTTTCTGAATGCTGATGGTTCAAAAGTGAATAATACCATTTCTTGACTCTCAACAACTTCAAAGATAACTGTAGAAAAGAGAGACATAAAATGTGTAGAATGTCATTTATGTACAAAATGATAAAAATGTGTGTGTTTGTAAGTATACTAACATAGAGACTTAAAATAGGTGACAAATTATTAAGTTTGTAACCAGAAGAAATATAAAAATGAGTTTAAATTGTATTAAATGTTGAAGATGGAATTGTATTCTATCTGTATATATAATGAGCTGTTGAATAATAAAACAAGGAGAATAAAAAATAAGCAAAAAACAGGGAGAAAATTGTACATAGTCCATCACAAGTAATTCTTGGTGGATTGATAAAATAATGCACGATTGGCTATGGTTGGAAAAAGAGTTCTAAAGAGGAAAAATGAAAATGCCTTACATGCATGTTAGGCAGGGCTATTACTAGTGTATAAGAATCTTTGATGTAAATTAGAAAAAAATATTTCACTCTGTGAGTGAAAATTTGAAAAGATACTCAACTAAGCAAGTGATTTCACAAAAGCCTCCCCAGTGCCCTATTTAGAGGCAGCCATCACCCTGTGATGTGGGGGTGGATTTAAACCTCTCTCAAATCCCTCTACAATGGTCTATGTAGAGGGCACACAAGCTCAACCATAAGTGGTAGACCTAAGAATAGATTGTAGGACTTCACATCCATGGATTTCTGTTGGTCAAATAACCCTGCACATTCATTAGAGTCACTGAAAATGAGCAGGGACTGAGTTCCATTCTCTCCAATATTGGAGGATACCTAGCTGCAGCTCTGAGATACTGCATGATTAAAAATAATTCACAAAAAATACGTACAACTGCATGCATATATACATACATGATTATGCATATTTTCTCTGTGATTCAGTAGACAGTTTAAAAAATGTACTACTCACATCATTTGAGACACTTTGTCCTTTGCTTTTTAAAAGTCTTTTGACTTTGTATTTACTAGAGTCCCTGTGGATTAGAGTCATTAAAAGGTTTACAATGAAAAATTTCCAGAGAGAAGAAACTTGATTGTTTTTTTCTGAGACAAAATGGTTTACCCTGAGGGGTGCCCAGCTGATTTTAAAGCCTTGTTCTTCTCAGTGAGACCTTCCTCCAGGTGTGCGCTGTGGAATTGTCTTGGGGTGATTTGCCAAGAGTGCAACCTCAGAAGTTATTTGGTCTGAACAGTTACTATGGAAACCCCATTTTTTTGGCTCAGAAGACAAATTCCAGAAGAAATAAAATGGAACAAAATCTAACCTCTTGATTTTTCCTGACCTAAGAAATTTCTACTGTGCATGTGAGATATCCTGTAAAGAAAGGTGAGAAATTGCTAAGGAAAAAGCTGATTTCCTTGGAAAAGAAGGATGGAAACCTACTGAGACTATTTCCTAAATTATAAATAACCTTTATTATTTATAGGCGTCAATTCACAGTAGATGTCCTAGAATTCTTTGAAGGTTAGGTTAGATTTTAGGGGAAGTTGTATAGTCTTGTAAAGGTCTGATAAATTCATTTGAACATACTTTAAATTTGTAGGCAGTTCCATAGCTAAGTGGTTGTTTTGAACTTTCCAGTTCAGTATATCAACAATTTTCTGTAATCCAAATGTTCATTTTGTATTTTTTTAAACTGAAACACTGAAACACTTTTTGAATCCTTTTTCTTCTGGATTGCACAATTTAGGTGGAAAGTGCTATGAGGGCTTTAATGCTAAATACAAACAACAACAACAAACCCTTCTTCATCCTCAGTCTAATCCTCCTTGTCCTCCCCTCCCCAGCCCATCCCTAGAGGACACCGCATACCAGATGAGGATGTCTGGTGTTGGGGCCCTGGGGTGCACCTGTACAATCAGAGAGCTCCTCCCTGCAAGGCACTATCTGCCTGGAGCAGCTGCTGGAGCTGCCACTGCCCACAGAGCAGCACCAAGTCCCCTGAAACCTCGAGCCTGAGATGAGCCAGGGGCGCGGCAGCAGCCAGGGAGCCTGCAGCTCACTTCACTGAATAGGGAAGAAGAGGAAATGGAATTGGAACCCAGAACTGGAAGAAGGACGTGCTAAAGTGTTCAGAAGTAGCCTGAGCTTGGCAGCACCCTTCCAGGCTTCTTGTATATGTGGAGACCTTTCCTCTTTCTCCCAATAGCTCATCTCTGAAGATATTTGGGTCTGGGGAGGGAACTGGTAGTACATGCAGATTTCAATTTTATTCATAGTTCATCAGCACATATGGGTACACATTAAAGAAGAGACAATAAAAGCATTTAAATACAAAAAAAAATCTAAGAAGGATATTATATCAGTGATTTAATAACATCTATAATCTCACTTTGGCTTTTTCACTTTCTGAAATTAACCCATTGATTGGTTTCTCTAATACTATCATTTCATCAATTTCTTTAAGATCAGCTCAAAGACCTTATAACTGCAGTTTATTCTATGAATCCTCCTACATTAGCCAGAGTTCTCAAGGGAAAGAGAACCAACAGGAGATATCTGCAAGTAATATGAAAGTCTTATAAAAAATTGTCTCACATGACTATGGGGATGCACAATTCCAAATTCTAGGGCAGGCAGCAAGTCAGGAACTCTAATGAAGGTCTTTGATGAATTCTCCAGGAGAAGCTGGCTGGCTGAAGTACAGATGGAAATTTTCACTTCTGATGCTGAAATCCTCACTTCTCCTTTAATGCCTTCAATCAATTGTATGAGATTTCTCCCATTGTTTAAGGCAATCTCCTCAGTTGATTATAGGTATAATCAGTTATTACCAGCTCATTCTGTGTCCATCTTGTCATACGCTCTCGGAGAGGCAGCTTACCCCTCATTCTCCCACCCACCATCCTTAAGGCAGGACTGCCATATTGTGGCCTCACTGAGATTGATCACCTATTCTGTAACAGTGCCTCCTTCTCCACTTGGCCTAGGCAGATGTACCTGTCATTTAGCTATTGGATTTCCTAGGCTCCCTCGTCCTGTTCATCAGCAACTCTCACTCACAGTGGTCTCTTATATTACATCATCTCCACAATTATGAATATACCTTCAGGCCAAGGTCAATGCAAAGCCTTTGCCACCTGTGCCTCTCATTTCACTGTAGTCACCATGGGTTGTGGAAGCTCCATCTGTGTGTGTCCACCCTTCACAGAAGAGCAGCCTGCATGATCCTCTTTATCCTCTACAGTGTCAACAAATCTCTCCTGAATCCCTTTTCAGTCTATAGAATAAAACCATGAAAGGTGTACTAAAGGACACCTGAGTTAAGGGCTGGGACTTCTTTAAGGGGATGAAGTCCAAGTAAGGGAATCTTTGAGAATCATTCCAGACCTGGGAATTCCCAGACTGTTAAAGAATGAGTCCAAAAATTGATATAATAATTAGGGGTATATCTATGCTAAATCTTCATATTATGTCGTATCATAAAAATATAATCAAACTTGAATCAAATATGTCTTATTTTTAATATGGATGAATAAATAATAAAAGTATAATTTTGTGGTTGTACTAGTTTGTGGTTTTTATGGGCCCCAAAGAATTATGTCCTTAGAACTAATCCATTCCTGTGGGTGTGAACCTGTTATAAGTAGGACCTTTTGATTAGGTATCTCCAATTAATGGTCTTTTGATTAACTTACTTCATTGAGGCTTACTAGAGTCATTTATGAACAGGATGAATATGGAGAGAAACACAAAGAGCAACCCCCAGAACTAGAGAAGCCCCAGAAGTCAGAAGCTGAAGTCAATTGAACACAGAAGCAGAGAGAAAGCCATGAAGCAGTAAGCTGAAGGCAAAGAAGCCCAGAGAAGGAGGGAGAGTGCAGCAGATGCTGCCAAATGCCTTGCCATTTGCTTTGCCTTATCTTCAGAGAGAAAAGCATAGCCTGATGAAGCCTTGATTTGGACATTTTCACAGCCTCAGAACTGTAAGCTTGTAAGTTAAAAAATCTCCATTTTAAAAGCCAGCCCATTCCTGCCAGATTGCTTTCAGCAGCTTTTAGAAAACTAAAGCAGTGATTTTGCTAGTGATACTTGTAGCTGTAGATGTTGTAGTTAATTGATGTGGTGGTGGTGCTGTTGGTTAAGTGATCAGAGTAATAGCAGGATAGTGATGGAGACTTGTATGTGTTCAGATTAATGATTGAATATATACAGACAAATTCAGAAAGAAGAACCAGGTCTGCACTGTGGTTCCAGGGAAAGGACAAAGACAACTGTATACACAGACACACAAACTCTCACAAACACACACACACTCACATGATGGAATGTAATCAAGGTATAAATTCTGATGTACTTAAACTTAAACTAATATTAAGATCATTGCTTTTTTATTATTAATTTTAGTTATTTTTATGAATCACAATTTTCCATAGGTATTTCCCTTTATTTTTTTTTTTTAATTTATTTATTCATTTCTCCCCCCCTTGCTGCTTGTGCTTGCTGGGTCAGCCAACCACGCCATGCGGGCAGGCTTGCCTTCACCAGGAGGCCCCGGGAACCGAACCCGGGGCCTCCCATATGGTAAACGGGAGCCCTACTGATTGAGCCACAGCCGCTTCCCGGTATTTCCCTTTAAAATTTAAATTTCCCTTTTATGTAAATTCAATCATCTCCTATTACAAGAATTCCTTATTCTCTTTCAGATAGTAAGAAAGACTTTCTTCCCAAATGAACTTGATACATATCAATACAATAAATGTCACCATTTTAATGATGTAAGGCATAACCATGTCAAATAACCTTCCTTCTTCAACCCTTATATCACCATCCTCATCAGTGGGTAAAACAGATGTATGCTAAGGAGGAGCAGCTCAGTTGTCCACTCTGTCCTTTCCCACATATAATTAAATCTACCACTACTTTATATAATGGTATTATCACATAAACAGTCCTGCATTTCATCTAATCTTTTCACAATAAATAGTGTATGCATATAATATTGCCAAATTTGGGTTCCTTTGGAGAATAAAATGTGGTTCTACATGTTCATTTGTTGGGAAAAAGTTGCAAAACAGAACTTTCCTATGGCATAACTGATCTTATGGTAAACTTACAAGTGAGAAAATGCAAAGCATTCCACATGGCATTATGCTATAAACAAGGACCACTGGGTGATGTCCTTTCTTCCTGGGGAAGCGAGGATGCATCATTATGCTCCTGCCATGCTAGGTCCAAAGGATTGATGTAAAAAACTTTGAAAACACACGTTGTATATATAGCAGAAAATATTTACCTCCCATTTAGTTAATGAGGAAAGTGAAAGCACTAAAGGGTGTTAATTCTTCCATGATGCATTCATATACTACAATAAAGGACAAATAAGGGCAATCACAGAAGAGAAATTGTTATAGCCAGTTTGTGATCATTTTCCTTGAGGAAAAGTATTTTCTCAATTTACCTCTCTGCCTCTGATTTATTCCTTTCTAAGTGTCTCTCTCCTGTGTCATTTAAGTCCATTTTTGAAAAATTAATTTGCAAACAAACTCTAGAGAAGGCACTGTACCCTACAAAATGTGCTTCCTGTTGAGTTGTCAGCTAAAACTAATGTCTTGGCATGCCAGGACCTGTTTCCTAATCATACAGCTCATTGAAGTATTAGTTGGAAATAGGTCAAGTTTATTTTCTTGTTGTGGGATTGAGGTGGGATTATGGATTCAGATTGCTAAAGAGCAATGTCAGAGAAGCTGTTAATATTTGTTCCTTTGTACATGGGCCCTGCACTTAGGTTTCCTATCACTATGCCCAGGGTTACACATAACCCCTTAATCTCAGCTTCTTTATTGGGCCATGGCCGCTGCTTGGCCTACAAGTCTTGGTAACAGCTGCTTGGCAAGTAATACAGGGAAGAGACCAATATACTCTCCTGGCATATGTCACCATGAATGGTAAGCTAACCAGCTATGAGGAAAAGGCTTTTCTTTAACCATACTGTGTGCCAGTTCTCCTTCTGTTCCCTTTCATTCAGGAATTTTTGTTGAATAATTGTTCTCCCAATCCATTCCCTCCCCACTGAAGTGCACAAGATTTATTCAAAACATTGTAAATGTACAAAAATTTTCCTAAAAGCTCCATAATCACTGAACAGCAGAGAACCTTAGTGAACTTCTGAGCATTTGCATAATGAAAATAGCCAATTGCCCAATCTGAAAATCCTCATTGCCTTGAAGCATAAAATAATATTGCTAGATGCATAGTTTTGGTCATATCACTTGCAATGCATTGATTTTTTCTTTATTAGAGAAGTTGTGGGTTTACAGAACAATCATGGATAAAATACAAGGTTCCCATATACCACCTCACCACCAACACCTTGCATTGATATCGAACATTTGTTATATTTGATGATACCACGTTTTTATAATTATACTATTAATTAAAACCCGTGGTTTATCTTAGGGTTCACAATTTTTGTAGTATAGTTCCAAAACTATTTGGATTTTCTAAAACTTTGTATTCTGTTACCATACATACAATCTAACATTTCCCCTTTTAATCATATTGAGATATATATTTTAGTGCTGTTCATTTCATGGACAGTATTGTGCTACCATCATCTCCATCCATTACCAAAACATTTTCATCATTCCAAATAGGACCCCTGTATATTTTAAGGGTTAACTTTGCATTCCCTTTCTTCACCACATCCCTGGTGCTAGAGTCTAGATTCTGACTCAATGAGTATATTTTTCTAATTATTTGAAATCAGTGATATCATACATTATTTGTCCTTTCGTGTAGGGCTAATTTCACTCATTGTGATTGGGGAGTGGGTTTTGCAAAAGAAAAAACCTAATTCTGTCAGTCAAGGGAAAGAAGACATTTTGCTGGCTCAGAGAAATTTGCAAGAGTTTCAACAAGCAAAACATAAGCCTCCCTGGTGAACAGCACTCAAGTCAGATTGCTACTTTCAGATGAAAAATAATAAACCAAGTTACAAGGCAACAAAGACATTTATTTGTTGTCTTAGAATTCAGGGGGCAGAGTTTCAGATAGCAAACTAAAGCATGTCCCAACTTGTTATTCCCAGACAAATGTTTTTAAAGTAAAAGAAAATTAGAGAAGTTGTGTATGGCTGGGGGATATTTGGAGTACTTTAATTATCTTTCAGGTTAAATAGTCAACTGAGGTCTTTATCTTGTGATTTGTTTTATGGTGTCCAGATGTCCTTGGGGTTTGGAGGAACATTGTTGCCTGAAACTTTGTGTTCTTTGGCAGTTGATGATATATGGTTTATATTTACCTAATAGCAATCTCCAGAATGAGCCCCTGACTCCATTGTAAATCTCTGAACCAGGCTAATTCTATTTTGTTTTATTTCCTATACACTGTTCTCTGCATTTCTTTGCTCCTTATTTCATATATCTCTGTTGAAAGTGTTTTCCATTCATAGGGAGGAATAGAGGCAGTGATGGATTTCACTAACTGCTTATTGTTGCTTTTCAACAAAGAGAAACTAACTTTGCTTCTTTGTTTCCCTTTGGAAAAGTACATGAAAGAAGTTTAAGAGCTTTGTCTTTGGTGAATTGAACATCCTTGAATAAAATGCCTGCAGCCAGTAAAGGTGCCTATCTAGAATCTATCAGAATCTATCAGTAAACAGCTTTAGAAATTTGAACACAGTCTTTTAATGATCTGGAACATTTTGTAAAATAAAGCTTGCATTATTTATGTTTATCCTGGAATAATAAGTATAAAAAGTGAACTATGCTGACTTCTGGGTGATAGGTCTAATACCTTAGGACAAAACAGAGCATCCTACTTCTTATCTTTAACCTGTATTCCATAATTGAAACAAACACTAAACGCTCATTTCTCTGTTATTAAGGAAATCCTCTTTTACTGATGATCAATTTCTTCTAGTTAAATTGAATTCAGTAAGCTTGCTTTTGTCTTTTAATGCTAATTAATGAAATTCTAGTGCCTAACTTTAAAAATTCAAGTCTACTCTATTAACAAATGGAGCAAACTTTCTATGTTAACCTTTACTATTCCTGCATCTGTGTTGGTAGTTTGTGTTTTTTTAACCCCCTGTCCATATGGTCCACATCCTCTGTGGTATGATTTATTTCCTGGAAGATGAGCTATTTGGATTTCATAATTTGGTGTCCCTTTACTCTGCTCCCTGATTGGTTTGGATTAGCAGGTTTTGGCCAAGTAAATTAGGTGAGAAGAGAGGGAATTTAGAGCATTCATTACCTCTTGTTCCATTCTTGCTTGGATAAGCTATGGTATTTCTATGCAAACTCTCAACTATAAGGTAGACAAAATGACCAAAGCAGTGGATGTTATTCAACTTCTCTTCACAGAAGCACTAGTTCTTGTTCAATGAGCCCACTGAATTGCTGCTATGGGACAGTGATAACAGCCATGCATGTATTCAAAAATAGTTTATCTCCCTAATACCAACTGAATACTTAACAGCCCACAGCAAACAGGAATGTGGAATCAATGAAATGGCTGCATTCTCTGACTACACCAACCATCCTCAAATACAATGGTTTATCTTTATGGGACAATTAACCTCTATCACCTTTTGGAAATGAACAGAAAATTGTGACACACATTACCTTTGAAAAAGGAACTAATTTTATAGTAACGAGAATGCAGCAATGAGCTCATATCCATTGGATTCACAAGTCTTGTCATTATCTGGGTCCTCCATAGCTACTGTCTTTTTTATAATCTTGGAATTTGTAATAGTTTATTCTTTCTCCCTGAGGCTGATTTTGAGAGTAGCATGCTGTATGTTGTAGGTGAAATATTTAAGAGACAATTTGAGAGGTAATCTTTTATTTGGAAGGGTACAATTTTGCTTTTTTTTTTTTTTTAATTTAAGGCACATAAGGTATTCTGAGTTATCATATTGGATTGAGAATATTCAAAATTGTGCCTCAGTCTTGGAAGGACAGTTATATTTCTGTTTTATGCTCAAGCCTAGGGTATAGCTATTTGGTCTTCATTTACAACTATGTATTTTAATGTCATCTTTTGTCCCTAAGCTTTTCATGTCAGGTGAAATGCCTTAGTGGTTTCTCATCAATTGAATTTCTTCTTCCAGGTAGGTGGATGCTTCAGGAGTAAAGATCCCAATTCCAGATCCAATTTCCTGGGTTTCCTTATGACCCCAGATTTGATTACATCTCTTTCCAATAACATTTATGTTCTCTGAAGACATCAAGAGCATGTTTTTGGTATCTTGTCAAAACCTTGTTTTTGTTGGGAATATTTGACTGAATCATCTAAATCATCATTACTGGAGAACATATTTCCCCACCATCATTTTTTATTTCTACTACCTTGGCTACTCACTTTCAGAATCACTTTGATGAATCCTCCTTCTCTTCCCCAGCTCTAAATATGGGAATGCCCTACGTTTCAATGTCTTTTGATATCTGTCTTCATCTAGTTTCTTTTTTAATATGTGTTTTAATAGATTGGCTTAGAGGATTATATTTAATATGCTTACAGTACTCACTATCTCTCCTTAAATGTAATTCATTCAATTATTGAAACCCTTCAAATTATTTCTCAACATCTTAGAAAATAATCTGAAAACCTAATCGTCTATAACAGTATATGTGATTCAACTGCCTTGCTTATTCCCAACCTGACCTATTTCTAATTTCCACTTTTTCACCTCACTTTCATTTACAGTCCAGGAATAACAAGTTTATTTCTTATCCAGGGACTTTGTATATGCTGATCTCTCTGCTTAAAAGAGTCTCCCTTACATAATTATATCCTCATTATCTCCAGATCTCCAGTGAACTATGTCCAACTCAAAAATACTTTGCTTGACTGTTTTTATCAAAATTGATGTTTTTTGTTATTATTTATTTTAATCTGCATTGTTTTACTTCATAGCACATATCACTATATGGTAATACAAGTATGATAAGTTTACACATTTATGAGGGTTATTTCCCTTTAGAATATAAGAGTTATTCATATGTTTTTGTAAATTATCATTAATTTCTTTCCATTTCCTATAACTACACCTGGAGCAAGTTAGATGCTCAAAAATACTGTTTTGAAAGGGACTCTAGTTCATTGGACTCATCCAGGAAAACTAACAAGGAGATGATGATGGCAAAGCCCATCCCAAGGAACAGAATGTCTGCAACTGCGAACAAGATAGTTCCATCCATCTGTCCCATGGGACCTCAGCTCCCTCTCAATTAGAAACAGAGTGGTTATCACCATCCCCAAATCCTCAAGATTGGGGGAATGAACAATGGGCTAAAGTTGACTTATTATTATTCTATTATAGACTTATTATTATTCTAGCAATAGAAGAACTTTTGTCATTGATATAAAGACAGTGGCCACCAGAGGTTCTAATGGAGAAAGAGGGAAAAATATGTGTAATTTTTGGGACATTGGATTTGTCCTGCATGACAGTGCAATGATGGATACAGGTCATTATATATTTTGTCATAAACTACAAAATTGTGGGAGACAAAGTGTAAGCTATGATGTATACTATATTCTACAGGTAGTAGCAATGCTTCAATATGTGTTCATCAATTGTAACAACATCTTTCATTAGTGTGGTACATTTGTTAATAGGAAAGCTTGGAGGAGTGGGGCATATGGGAATCCTTTATATTTTTTATATAATATTTATGTAATCTAAATCTTCTTTAAAAATAAAAAAGCAAAATATTTAAAAAGGGAATTGATAAAAAGAAAACACATTCGTATCTTAATTTATAAATTGGAAAGCAGTTTTTCCAATAAACAATCCAAATTTTTATGAACAATTAAATAATTGTTAATAGAGGCACAGTCTTAATCTCAAAATTATACAAGAACTGTGAAGACCATTTTAGTCTCTGGGGTACATTGTATTGGGAGTATATTGGTATGTAGACAGAAATAACTATTGAGATCTATCTAATCATCTTAATTGTGGCATTTCCTGCTTGTCAATGAACTTAAGTTTCAATATGGTATATATTTGATAGCAAAAGTATTATCCACACTTAGTAATGTATAATGTCTTAAATCATAGAAAATATACTCACTATTTCATGAGAGGAAATCACAAAACAAGCCAGAGCTTCGTCTGTAATTTTAACTGGAAAATCCATGAATGTCTTCTTTGAAGTATAGAACTATGCTCTAGTACTACTCCAAGAAGGGAAATGTATGAAAAAGAATGGCTGAAAATCATTTTACAAGTGTGGCTTTTCTTTGTCTAAAGAGTCGAATTTTTATACACATAGGCACATTGTGTTATAACTTGCTTTTTTTTTTTAAATTTATTTATTTTTTATTGTGGGTAAAAATAAAAATTTTCACAATACATACCGACATTTGCAAAATGATATATAAATATATATGCATATATGTACATTTGCTTACAAAAATGTTATATATATATATATATATATATATATATATATATATATTTTAAGAGGTGCTTAGATTACCCAAAATATTACACGGAACCCACTGGGAATCCCATGTTACCCACCTCCCACACCTCCCACCACATCCCACACAAACACCTCCCACAAGTGTGGCCCACCACCCTCAATGCACTTACACATCCTGGGGCCTTGCCACCAACCATTATCAGAATGAAGAATGGATATTATCTCTTCTAATGAAGTGAAATGTAAGCAGACAGCCATGAATAAAACAATTAACTTCATCTTTTTAACAAAATTTAAGTGAAGAAATTTGTATTTATTAAATATATCTTGCCACAAATTCATTGTTTTTAGAACTTCCAATTTGATATGTTATTGAGTTAACAGATGTCACCATAAATAGGAAATTATAGATTATATTAATGAGCTTTTTGACATTAGCTATACATGGAACTTAAATTAGTTTTTGCTTTTCTTTGATAAGTGAAGTTAACTAGCTCCCCTGGGTTCTAACTCAAAGCTTTCACTCTCTTCATAGATATTGCTCAATTCACTGAAGTCTCCAATTCAGATTTATAAGTCCTGGCAAGCTATCCTTCATTTCAACACCTACCAATAATATACAGTTGAGATAATTAAGGAAAGGAATAAGGAGAATGTGGTTAATTTTTAAAGGTACAGTTAATAATTTAAAATCAGAGAAACAGGTTTTACATATCTTAGGCCATAATAGTGTTATTCTTTACAACCTAACTTTCTTGGAATTCAATAGTACATTTCCAAGAAAATAATGTTAAATATGATTAAAGAAAGTGATTGAAAACTGGGTGTGGCTCTCATGCTAGTTACATCTAGCTGGAGATTTAACAGTTTGACCCTTTGTAAGAAAATCCACTTATCAGTAGCCAGTACAAACCAAAATATGGATGAAGATATTTCCTAATATCAACACATTGGGTAAGTACATGAACTGATCTCTTCCGAAGTTCATTTACATCCTTCCCCAAGAATAGAGTTGATCTTTGTGCGCTCTCTCTCTCTCTCTCTCTCTCCCTCTCTCTCTCTCTCTTCTCTCTCCCTGCTACCCTCACATGTTGCCTTGTAAATCATGTATCATGCTCACCTGGTATTTTGACTGTGCAAACAGGAAAGCAAGCTACATGGAGAGTTAATGGTTCATATGTTGGTTTATCAGGATGTAGGAAAATTCTTTGCATGTAAGTCAGTGAGGAGATATCAGCAAAGGAGATGTTTCAGGAAGGATGAAGAGTAAGGAGTGGAAAAGGAAAAAGGAGACATGTTAAGGTACAGGGAGTTTGAGTCTGTACAAACCTAAGGCTTTGTGTTTAATCTGTGTTCCTCAAGTTCTTCTGTGTTTATATAATTTCATAAATAATAAACATTTCTTTGTTTTATATTGATTATGTTTGTGTCTTGTTTTTTGCTAATAGCAGCAGACTTTAGCCTGTATATGGTATGTAAGTTATTCTGCAAATTATATAACCCAATTTTCTTCCCAACTGAATACAGGTTAGTGAATTTAATGCAATGATTTTGTTAAAGAACACATTAAGTAGATCACTGTAGATATTTGTCCATATGTGAGTCATAATCTCATGAATATACTTTTCATAATATATTAAAAATGATCAGAATGCCTGGTTTCAAACAACTGGATTATCTTCTGTAAAAGCATTGCTAGAAGTTTAAAGTCTGATGGTTTGGTTTGCTAGTCATATTCTTCTAATTAATATTCTGGTAATGAGAACAGTAAAAATAATTAAATTGTATGTATTATTCCATTTTCATGATATGATGAGTTTTGTTCCATAGGGAAGAGAAATGGGAAAACAATCTATATTTTATCTTGCTTAAATGTTAACTATAAAATATTTTTTTAATATTCAATATAGAGAAATGGAAATAAAATTATTTTCAACCATCATTTTTCTTCCCCTAATGTAAGTTAATTTATATATCTGAACCAATAATAGTAACATGTGATAAATCAAATATGATAAATATGTTGAAATAATAAATAAATAAATATGTTGAAATAATAGGTAGATGTAGGTGTAATTTTCAGCTTTGAATCCAAAGTTTCCTATGTAATTTTTCTAAAATAAGTAATTAAATAATTCATACCTTGATTTGGAGAAGTGTTACATGATTTAACAATTGTTATTATTTTGAAACATATATCTGTTCAATAAAATTTCACAAATAATTATTTAAATGCAATATACATTTGTCCTTAGAATTGCTGTTCATGTGTAAGGGAATTAATTGATGTAACCTCATAATTTTCATGTAAAACCATTTTAATTTTTTCCTTCCTCTAATTTAAATAGGCAAAATTCAGTGGCCAAAATGGTATGTGAGAATTCCAGCACTATCAACGAGCTGGTCCTGGTGGGATTTTCCAATCTCCCTCAGACTGAGAGCCCCCCTTCTTCCTCTTCTCATTGTTCTACTTGGCAAATCTCCTTGGCAACACAGACATCATCTCTCTAGTGGTTCTTGAGTCCTCTCTCCAGACACCTATATATTACCTCCTCTACCATCTGGCCTTTCTCAACGTATTTTTAGCACAATTGTGGTCCCCAAGATGCTCCTTAACTTCCTTCCAAGCAGGAAAGTTATACCGTATAACTTCTGCCTTGCCCAAACATAGATCACCTTACTCCTTGAGTCAGCTGAAAGCTTTTGCTTGCAGTGATGGCTGTGGATCTCTATGTGGCCATCTGTTACCCACTAGGATACCTGCTTATCATGAGCTCATATGTGTGTCTGGCCCTGGCACTGGAGGCCTGGACCATTGGCTTCTTTGCCTCAGTGAAGCCTCTTTACTTTGCAATCCTTCCACTTTGTGGTCCTTATGTTATTGACTACATTTTATGTGAATTGCCCATCATGCTTCACATGTTCTGTGATGATAATTCCCTGCTGGAGACTATGATGATGGCAGGAGGTGCTGGACACATTCATTGCAATTGATAAATGCATCCTGGGGTTTTATTCCCCTTCCTCCTAATTATCCTCTCTTATATTCACATCCTAGTGCCTGTAATGAGAATAAACTCCATGGAGGGCAGGAAAAAAGCTTTTTCTACCTGTACATCCCAATTGATTGTTGTGACCATATATTATGGGACAGGATTGGTCAGGTACATGAGACTCAAGTCACTCTACTCAGCAGAGGGAGACAAACTCATCTCCTTATTCTACGCAGTCATTTCCTGAAGCTGAATCCATTCATTTATAGCTTGAGGAACAAGAAAGTGAAAGGAGCTGTGGGAACAGTCATGGGGAAAATTCAAAAAGCCAAAAAATTCCATAGTAAAAACTTTAGAAATTAAAGACAACGTTTCTTACCTTGTGGTTAGAATTTTGTATTCAGCAGACTTTCAGAATAACATGGTCATAACATTTTTATTAATATCCCCAAGTGTTTCCCATTCAGGTTTCTCTTCTCTACAAATGAAAATTTATTGATATTAGTTGACAAAGTGTTAAATTATTGCCATGTCAGCTCATTCAAATACTTTGATAACTCAACCATGCTAATATTATTATGTTGCACAGTCATTCTCTTGCCAATACTTCAATATGTATTTTTAAGTCTTTTTAAAGCTCTCAAATTTTGATAAGTTACCTATTCCTAGTCAACCAATCAGCTCTGACTTATAGAGGATGTCAGCCTGAAGATGTTAGTCTCAGCATTTTCTAGGGCTAAAGGGGCAGGAAGGCAATGGGAATTCTGAAATATATACATCTTGCAGAAAAAACATATATATTGAAGTTACCAGTGGGAATTTAGTAAGTGTGTGGAACTCAGGTCTCATTTTTTTCATTTAATATAATTTATTTTATTTCCCCTTTTATGGTGAGTAGTTTTTATGAAGGGATTTTAAAATATATTTTAAAAAATAATTTTTAATGATACTTAGAGATGTTACACACACAAAAAAATTGAGATTTCCATATGCTCCACTACCCACACCTCCCATACTCTCCCACAAAAACAACATCCTTCATTAGTGTGACACATTCATTGCAATTGATAAATGCATCCTGGGGCATTGCCACTGAGCATGGACCATAGTTCATATTGCAGTTTACACTTTCTCCCACACAATTCTGCAGGCTATGGGAAGATAGCATATATCTGTCATTGCAATGCCATTCAGGATGATTCCCAAGTCCCAAAAAAGCCCCCACATTACACCTGACTTTCCCTCCACCTGCCCTCAGAGCCTCCAGTGGGTACTGCCTCTACATCAATGCTGTAATTTCTTCCATTGCTACAATGACAAGTCTGTTGTAGAATACCAATAAGTCCATTCTAGTCCATAGCTCATTCCCCAATCCTGAGGATTATGGCATGGTGACATCCTCACCACCTCTGATTGAGAGGGAGCTTTGATACCACACAGCCAATAGATGGGACTCTCTTGCTTGCAGTTGTAGGCTCACTCATTTCCTTGGTATGATGGTTGTTGATCTTCACCTCCCTGTTAGTTGTCTGGGTGAGTCCAATGAATTGAAAAGTAGGTGTTGCAACTCCGGCGAGGCTCAGGGCCTGGATGGCATATGGACAGCCCAGAGATTCAAGTCTCTTGGATGTGTACCAGGGATTTTTTTTAATTTAAAGAAAATCTTCTGAATTATATAATCTTCACCTATGACCACATGGAAGGTAGGTTACATAAGTGAATATTAATAATTATTTCATATCATTACTCTTTACTTATTTAAATATACTGGTTACAGTGTATTGGTAGCTGAGGTTTATCAAGGTACTTATATAGTAATGAGTTTAATATTGATGAATTTGGAGACAAAACACAGAGTTAATTTCTGGTTAAACCAATTAGTAAGTGTACTAAGCAAATAACCCCACTTTACTGTACTCCATTTTCACATCTGAAAACAATCAGAAATTCATAGTTGTTGAAAAGAGGAAACACATGTAATAGACCTGGAACATAGCAAAGGCTTAATAAATGCTAGATGCTATCATATTTCAAATGCTATTTAAGTGAGAATAATGAATTTTGTGATAGGTTTTACATTTTTATAGAAAGAAAAAATATGTAGCAATTCTACTATATGAACTACTTTTAAGAACTGTCTTTGCTGCTTTACCCATGGAAAACATAATTCCTCCTTCCATGCTCATGTGGTGTACTCTTAGAATAATTTAGAGGAAGTCAGATTTCCTAAATATGGGGTAGACCTTCTAAATGACTTTCACTTAATATCTCCATTCCACCCATTGTCTCCCTGTGCCTGAAGGGATGAATCCAGATTATTTCTATGTGGGAAACCTGTGATATCATTCAAGAAAATGTAATGTCAACGTATCCATGGATCTCAATGTGTTCCTCTGTCTTATAATTTTATTATGTTCTGATAGGTGATTTCATATTAGAAAAAAAAAGAAGGTAACATCATAACATCCTTATAGTATGGAGTGATGTAAGAGATGCCTAATTTGTAATATATTTGCAAAATCTAGGTCTCCATTGCAACCTAGTGCAAACATGCAGGAATGGCCTTCTGTACCTCAATTTGTATATTAATTTTTCAGTGGTTCTATCTTGCAGCTTTTCTTAAAGTATACTAACATTTTAATCCAAAGTTTTAAAACCTTACATGTACAATTTTATCAATGGTACCACAGTTTGTTTTTGAAATCACTAATCACTACTCCAGCCATCTAAATATCCTGAAGCAATCATTTGTATGGGGAACAGCATTGTGGGGGAAATCAGAAGGCCTGAATCAAACTGGAACTTAAACCCCAATTTGCAAACATTTGTCACTCATTTGATTTACCATGCAACTAGGATTAGACTTCCTTAGTCACTGTAAATTAATTTTCTGTGACACTAATTAATCTTTCTCTATTGTCCAACAGTCAAAAAGCAATTTAATAACACTGTGGAAACTGCAGTAGTAATCAAGTGACTCTAGAAGCAACATACATACCATAAAACCATGTATGTTATTGTTTAAAATTAATGAACACAAAAGATCTTTAAGTAATATCAGGCAAATTACTTATAAACCAGTATCTATGGTTAAATGCAAATTGACCATTTATATCTAGTGAATAACATTCCTAGGTGTCATCCTCCTTCATTACATCCCATTTGCAATGTTTAGCCACCTCTAAATGAAAACTTCCCTAGAGTAAAAACTTCGTCTATTTTCTATCAATCCCCATTGTTTGTTGCATTTCCAGATTCATATAAACAAGATAAAATATATGGATTTAATTCACTTTATTTATTATCTGTTAAATACGTTTGGGAATCAAACATGAATTTGATGAGTCTAACTCAATTGAGTAAATATCTATTAATTCAATCTCACTTTTTTTAAACAATTTTTTTTGCCTTATACTAAAAATAGCTGTTGACTAGATGTTGACAATATATAGATGTAGAATATTTAAATAATTTTGTAAACAAGTCTACTACTGGCAACCATAAGAAAGAATACAAATGGCCATGAAAGTGCAATTAGGGAAAGACAAAGGAGAAAGGAGTCAATTTCCCTAAGGATTAATTATGGGAATTAATGCCCATATAATGACAGCATAATCCTCCCAGCAGTTTAATGAGATCATACTAGAGAAGAAGTTTCTTCATTTAGGCTCAATGCATTCTCATGTGTACAAATGAAGGCAACATTTTTAGATGTTTAAACTTGAGTCCTGGACTTCAAACACACTTGACACTTCATATGAGTTAACTGGTTAAATAAGTTGTTCCCCTGTAACATGGAAAAAGGGCAAGCTTGGGTGTACATGTTTGTGTCTACTTTTGTGTTTATGTGTCTATTTTGTTTGTGCATGATTATGTGTGTGAACACATATCTATATGAGAGAGATCAAATTAATAATACTTTTTTGTAGTCTATAATCAAGTACATATTTAATTCATTAGTAAATACTTAGAAGCAACACGAATTTTGGTGTCTTTCAAATTTGTGGTCTAAATTAGAAGTAATTTTACAGTTTCAGGAAGCAACAATTATTACTCACCAAAACATTTGGATTTTATTTCTACCTTACTTCAGTACCCACTCTGAATTTGCATCTTTTTCATTTGGAAGTATCATTGCTAGCATTATTTATCTCTACTGATATATTTTTCCACTTGAATGTTATTCTCTTATTGAGTTTGTTTCTCTTATTAAATTGCAAAATGTACATAAAATCTGATCTTGAAGCATTACCATGCCCTTGACTAAGGCAAACTACAAAAAGCATACATGGGGGCTTCTGGTCATACAAGATGGTTGTGTAAGATGCTCCAGTGTGCTGTTCACCCACAGAACTTTTGATGAAACAATCAAATCTGGTATAACTATCTTCCTCAGACTTCCAAAAAAATTGTTAATGTGTTGCAGTAACTGAATGAGCGCTCAATCAAGAAAATGCAGCATTTAAAAATGGTAGAGGTTTATGGTACTCTTCCTGACCCCTCCCCCAACCCATCCCTTGCCATCCTCTGCTCCCACTATGGCTTCCTGTCCCTTTTCCAGAGGGAGCAGAGTGACACCTATGCACTGTATGTCAGGGCCAATCTGGGGTGGTACCCTTAAAATTTGAAGTCTCCAAAAAATCTGAGCCCCGTTTTCCAATTTTCATAAGTTTATATAGGAGCAATAAGTGGGCAAATTCCTGAGCAAGCAGGCAGGCAGGGTTACAAAAGCAGAAAAGCAAGGTTAGCTTATCTTCCTAAAAGCAGAAGGCCATTAGGGAGGAAAAGAGTCATTATCTGTTTAGAGTTGTAAACTTCAATTCAAAGGGGCAGATGGCAGTGCTTATCTTCCTGATATGGAGAAAAAGGTGGGGGAGGAGGGGACAAAGGGACCAGGGACTGAGGGGAGTTTACTTTCCTAAAGCTGTTGGTTTCTGCCGAGGGGGGTTAGGGACCCTGCACTTCCCTTATCATTCTCCCCATTTGATGCCCTTATAATTCTTTATGGGGCATCATCTGCTAAGATGGAGATTTTTCTATAGTCCCCAAGGCCTATATTTAACATGAGGCATTACTTGGTGTTTTAAGGTGTTTAAGTGGGAAGTAATGTATCGTGTTAGGTACCATAGAATGCATGGCCTAAAAGTTAAGAGGAAAAAGACTGAGGATATTACTGGCATAAATGGCAAAATCCAGGAGAAGAGATACTGAAAGTAGTTCCCGTTGGCAGATACACGGTTTTGGCTCATTCTTTCAGTAGGATCTCTTTGTTCCCAACTATTCTTGAGGAGTTTGCATAGAAACAGCATTCTTCCCCCAGGGCCTGACAGATCCCCTCTGAACTTGTGGTGAGCAAGTCTACTCCTCGCTTGTTTTGTAAAACCACTTCCACCAATGAGTCTATCTGGTCTGGCAACCCATTGAGAGCCCCCGATATTTCTTCGAGGTCATTTGATGTTTCCTGTGCTAGTGTTTGTAAGCCCTCCTGACCAACTGCGAGTGAGGCCACCACTACTGCTGCACCCCCGACTACTCCTAGTCCTAAGAGTATTGGACTAGCCTGTATTGCTCATTTAGCTCGGGAGAGCTCTCCAGGCAATTCATCTCCATATACTGAGAACGATGGTACTGGCCAAGCCAGGTAGCAGATTCCCTGGCCATCCTGGGGTAGGCACTGGTAGGCATTGATGCCACAGATCCAGATGGTGGAGTTTGCGGCACACTGGTCCGGCTCATTGAGTGGGCAGGTGGTGTCATAGTTGGCCCTTCCAAGAGGGAGGATGGTTGTAGGAGACCTGGTAGTTCTGTTTTTATAGTTAGCCAGCTTTCCTGGGGGTTTGGTTATGCAGACTGGGAGGGGCCTGGTTCGCTGCTGTTGAGGCGACTCCGTAGAGAGGCAGGCTGCAGCTTGGTTTTCTTACTGTGCTGCTATCTATGATTTCTCAGCATGGTTTGGAAACAAATTCACACAATTCTCTGTGTTTCCTGTTATTTTGCTGCTATTGGAGGATTAGATTTTTGTTTGTTTGTTTGTTTGTTTGTTTGTTTGTTTGTTTGTTTTACAATGTCATATACTACTATGGTCTAGGATTTTAATTTTCTCATAGGATTGTGCCGACACAATGAAGCTGTTCATCAAAGAACCCCTTCGACCACTAACATCATCAAAACCCATATTCATTTTAGCCCCCACACTAGCCTTTTCCCTAGCCCTATCCCTGTGAATCTCAATACCCATACTGCACCCACTTATCAACCTAAACCTGGGCGTACCATTCATCCTAGGCCTCTCCATCCTAGCGGTATACTCCATCCTATGATCTGGATGAGCCTCCAACTCAAAATATGCCCTCATTGGAGCCCTCTGGGCAGTAGCACAAACAATTTCCTATGAAGTAACCCTAGCTATTATCCTGTTATCAATCATAATAATAAACCGCTCATTCATGCTATCTACCTTAACCACAACTCAAGGACACCAACGGCTAATTTTCCCACTATGACCCCTAGGAATAATATGATTTATCTCAACATTAGCAGAAACAAATTGTGCCCCATTCGACCTTACTGAAGGTGAATCCAAACTAGTTTCTGGATTCAACGTCGAATATGCAGCAGGACCATTCGCCTTATTTTTCATAGCCAAATACATCAACATTATCATGATAAATGCACTCACGACAACCTTATTCCTAGGAGTCCTACACAACCCCCTATTCCCAGAACTATTCACAACAAATTTTGTCACAAAACCCCTTATTCTCACCGTCACATTCCTATGAGTACGAGCATCATACCCATGGTTCCGTTATGATTAACTGATACACCTACTATGAAAAAGCTTCCTATAACAAACCCTGGCACTATGCATACTTCATGTTTCCTCCCTCACAATATATACAGGAATCCCACCACACATGTAGGAATATGTCTGACAAATAATTACTTTGATAGAGTAAAATATAGAGGTTGCAGCCTTCTTATTCCTAGCATTGTAGAATTTGAACCTTCACCTGAGAACTCAAAAATCTCGGTGCTCCCATATTATACCACACTCTAAGTAAGGTCAGCTAACTAAGCTATCGGGCCCATACCCCAAAAATGTAGTTTCACAACCTTCCTGTACTACTAAACCCCATCATCTTTACTACCATTTTACTCAACCTATTCCTAGGAACAATAATTACCATAATCAGCACCCACTGACTACTAATTTGAATAGGACTAGAAATAAACATTTTCTCCATAATCCCAATCCTAATAATTAAACCAAACCCCCGATCCACAGAAGCAGCCACCAAATATTTCCTAACCCAAGCAACAGCATCCATACTCTTGATATTAACTGTAATCATTAACCTGACCCACTCAGGCCAATGAACAATTATAAAAATGTTTAACCCCAGAGCATCCTACACAATAACTGTAGCACTAGCTATGACACTAGGACTATCCCCATTTCATTTCTGAGTCCCAGAAGTAACCCAGGGAACCCTCCCTAATACCAGGCATAATCCTCCTTACATGACAAAAACTAGCTCCAATAGCAATCATATATCAAATTTACCCAACTATCAACTTCAACCTAATACTTACCATAGTAATCCTGTCAAATATAATTGGAGGCTGAGGAGGCCTAAGTCAAACACAACTATGAAAAATCATAGCCTACTCATCCATTGCTCACATAGGATGAATAGCATCTATCATTTCATTTAATCCCTCACTCATAATTCTAAACCTAATAATTTATCTAACAATAACAATCACCATATTCATCTTGTTCATCGACAACTCATCTACCACTACCTTATCAATATGACTTATATGAAATAAAACCCCAATCCTAACCACCATAACTCTAATAACACTACTATCAATAGGAGGACTTCCCCCACTATCAGGCTTCCTTCCCAAAAAATAATCATCCAATAACTTAGGAAAAATAACATAATCTTACTTCCAACTGTCATAGCCATGCTAGCATTACTAAACCTCTACTTCTACATATGACTAATCTACTCAGCATCACTCACCATATTCCCCTAGACCAATAACATAAAAATAAAATTAAAAATTAAACCAACAAAATTCCCACCTTTCACATCAACCCTAATCATCGTATCCACCATAATAATTCCACTAGCCCCAATAATAGTGGTCCTAAACTAGGGATTTAGGTTAAACAAGACCAAGAGCCTTCAAAGCCCTAAGCAAGTATAAATTACTTAATCCCTGAACCAAGGATTGCAAGACTATACCCCACATCTTTTGGACACAAACCAGACACTTTAATTAAGCTAAATCCTTGCTAGATTGATGGGTTCCAACCCCATGAAACTTTAGTTAACAGCTGAACACCCTAAACATCTGGCTTCAATCTACTTCTTCCACCATAAGAAAAAAGGCAGGAGAAGCCCCGGCAGCATTTGAAGCTGCTTCCTTGAATTTGCAATTCAAATAACACATCGGAGCCCTGGCAAAAAAAAGGATTTCACCTTTGCCTTTAGATTTACAGTTTAATGCTTACTCAGCCATTTTACCTATGTTCATCACCCAATTATTCTTTTCAATAAACCATAAAGATATTGGAACCTTGTATTTACTATTAGGTGCCTGAGCCGGAATGGTAGGCACTGCCCTAAGCCTACTAATCTGAGCTGAATTAGAACAACCAGGAACATTATTAGGGGACAACCAAATTTACAATGTAATTGTGACTGTTCATGCGTTTGTTATAATTTTCTTCATAGTTATACCAATTATAATTGGAGGCTTTGACAACTGACTAGAACCACTAATAATTGCGCCCCAGACATGGCATTTCCACGAATGAACAACATAAGCTTTTGACTACTCCCTCCCTCATTTCTATTACTACTTACCTCATCAATAGTTGAAGCCGGGGCAGAAACAGGCTGAACGGTCTACCCACCACTAGCAGGCAACCTAGCCCATGCAGGAGCATTGGTAGACCTCACTATCTACTTCCTACACTTAGCAGGAGTGTCATCTATCCTAGGGGCAATAAACTTTATTACAACCATTATTAACATAAAAGCCCCCGCTATAACCCAATATCAAACCCTATTATTTGTCTGATCCATACTAATCACAGGAGTTCTCCTACTCCTATTGCTACCAGTCCTTGCCGCTGGCATCACCATGATTTTAACAGATTGAAACCTCAATACCACATTCTTCGACCTAGCCGGTGGAGGTGACCCAATTCTTTATCAACACCTATTCTGATTCTTCGGACACCCAGAAGTATATATCCTGATCCTACCAGGGTTTGGCATGATTTCACACATTGTCACCTACTACTCTGGTAAAAAAGAGCCATTCGGTTACATGGGAATAGTATGAGCTATGATATCAATAGGTTTCCTGGGTTTTATCATATGGGCCCACCACATATTTACAATAGGTATAGACATAGACACATGAGCCTACTTCACATCAGCCACAATAATTATTGCTATTCCAACCAGAGTAAAAGTATTCAACTGATTAGCTACACTGCACGGAGAAAATATTAAATGATCACCAGCCATACTATTTGCCCTAGATTTTATTTTCTTATTTACAGTAGGAGGCCTTATGGGAATTGTAGTAGCTAACTCATCCCTAGATATTGTCCTGCAAGACACTTACTATGTAGTAACCCATTTTCACTATGTCCTTTCTGTAGGAGCTGTATTCACCATCATAGGCAGCTTCGTCCACTGATTACCTCTATTTACAGGATTCACTCTAAACCTAACATGAGCTAATATCCACTTCATCATTATATTTGTTGGTGTAAACCTGACATTCTTCCCTCAACACTTCCTGGGCTTATCAGGCATACCACGACACTATTCCGACTATCCAGATGCATATACAATGTGAAATACCATATCATCAATAGGATCTATCATCTCACTAACAGCAGTTATATGAATAATCTTCATAATCTGAGATGCATTCACATCAAAACGAGAAGTTTCACTAGTTGAACTCACACCAACCAACATCGAATGACTACATGGCTGCCCTTCACCATATCACACATTTGAAGAGCCCGCTTATGTAAAAGTGTAGCCAAGAAAGGAAGGAATCAAACCCCCCAAAACCAGTTTCAAGCCAGCTTCATAGCCTCTATAGCTTTCTCCACATAAGGCATTAATAAAATAATTATATAACTTTGTCAAAGTTAAATTATAGGCTAAAACCCTTTATGCCTTCTATGCCTTACCCACTCCAACTAGGATTTCAAGATGCCACAACACCCATCATGGAAGAACTATTACATTTTCACGACGATACACTTATAATCGTTTTCTTCACCAGCTCCTTAGTACTTTATATCATCACACTCATACTAACAACAAAACTCACCCGACAAGCACAATAGATGACCAAGAAGTAGAAACAGTATGAACTATCCTGCCCACTATCATTTTAATCCTCATTGCACTCCCATCCCTACGAATCCTCTACATGATAGATGAAATTAATAATCCACTGCTAACCATCAAAGCCATAAGGCACCAATGGTACTGAGGCAATGGATATACAGACTATGAAGACCTAAATTTTGACTCATACATAATCCCAACAACAGACTTAAAACCAGAGAGCTCCGAATACTAGAAGTAGATAACCGGAGGCAAGATGGCATCGGTTTAGGAGGGCACTTGCTGACTAGCTCTCTGAGGATGGCCAATTGTGGAGAGAGGTTCTGCTCAGAGTCTGTGCTGTGGGCGCACAGAACGAGAAGCTTGGGACATCTATCTGCAGGCAGATCAATGGCGTGGATTGATCGGTAGAGATTCATGAATTTTAAGCCTGCTTGTGGTGGTTAACACAGATGGCTGAACCCCACCCTCAGGGAAAAAGGCTGGTTTGAGCTGTGACTGATGTCTGGCAATCCAGTAACATAGAAAGAAGCAAGGAAATAAAATAAGAAGAAAAGGTGTCAAAGAGAAAACAACACACACACAGAACCACCAGCTAAATAAAACTCTAGAGCAGAGAGAGAAACTAATCAATTAAATAAACCCATGAAGATAAAATGATGACTAGAGGGCAACAAAAAATTACAAACCACACTGAGAAACAGGAAGACATGGACCAGACCAATGAATTAACTAAAAAACAGGAAGAGATGCAGAACATCGAACAACTAATCAAAGCTTCCAAACAAATATCATGGACCAACTTAATGAAGTGAAGGAAGAGATTAAGGATATAAAGAAGACACTGGGAGAACATACTGAAGAAATTGTAAACATACACAAAAAGATAGCGGATATGACGGTGATCAATGGCACAATCCAAGAAATCAAAAAGACACTGGATTCACATAACAGCAGATTTGAACAGGCAAAAGAAAGAATTAGTGATGTGGAAGACAATACATCTGAAATCAAACAGATAGTAGAAGAGATAGACAAAAAGATAAAAAAATAATAATAAAAACCCACCAGGGACTCACGGAATTAACTGACAACACAAAACGCAGAAACATATGCATTATGGGCATCACAGAAGAAGAAAAGGGAAAGGGAACAGAAGGAGTGTTGAAGGAAATAATGGCTGAAAACTTCCCAACCCTATTGAGAGAGATTGATGTGCAGATCCAGGAAGGACAGCACACCCCAAACAGTATAAATCCCTACAGGCCAACTCCAAGACATATAGTTGTCAAAAATGTGCAATGCTCAAGACATAGAGAAAATACTCAAAGCAGCAAGAGAAAAGAGAACCATCACATACAAGAGAAGCACAATAAGATTAAGTTCTGGTTTCTTATTTGAAACCATGGAGTCAAAAAGCCAGTGGTATGACATAGTCAAAGTACTAAAAGAAAATAACTTCCAGCCACGAATTCACAATCCAGCAAAACTGGCATTCAAAATGATGGAGAATTCAAAATATTCACAGATAAACAGAAATTAAGAGAGTATGTCAATAAGAAATCTGCACTTCAAGAAATACTAAAGAACATTCTATAAGTTGAAAGGAAAAAACAAGGGAGAGAGAGTTGGAGGGGAGTTTAAAAACAACTAACAAGACAAAAACAGAAACAAAACAACATATGATATACATTAACCTGAAGAAAATATGGCTGAAGTAAGAAATTCTTTGTGAGTAATAAAACTGAATGTTAATGGATTAAATTCACCACTCAAGAGACACAGATTGGCAGAATGGATAAGGAAATATGATCCATCTATATGCTGTATACAAGAAATCCACCTTCAACTCATGGATTCAAAGATGCTCAAAGTGAATGGCTGGAAAACATTTTTACAAGCTAACAATAGCCAAAAAAAGGGCATGAGTAGCTATTCTAATTTCAGACAAAATAAACTTTAAATGCAAAACTATTGTAAGAGACTCAGATGAACACTATATATTAGTAAAAGGTGTAATCTCTCAAGAAGAGATAACAATCGTAAACATTTATGCACCCAATCAGGGTGCCTCAAAATACATGAGGCAAACTCTGGAAAAACTAAGTGGAGAAATAAACACCTCTACAATTATAGTGGGGGATTTTAATACACCATTATTATCATTAGACAGAACATCTAGAAGAGAATCAATAAACAAAGGCTCTGTACAATACATTAGAGGACCTGGACTTAAAAAACATAAACAGAACATTACACTCAAATACAGCAGGATTTACATTTTTCTCAAGTGCACATGGATCATACTCCAAGATAGACCACATGCTAGGCCACAGAATAACTCTCAATGAATTCAGAAAGATTGAGATTAAACAAAGTAATTTATCTGACCAAAATGGAATGAAATTGGAAATCACTAAGGACCAGAGAAACAGGTTAGGCACAAAGATATGGAAGTTAAACAACACACTCTTAGACAAACAATGGGTCAAAGAGGAAATCCCAAAAGAAATCAGTAACTACCTTGAAACTAATTAAAACGACAACACAACATATCAAAACCTATGGGATGCAGTGAAAGCTGTCCTGAGAGGGAAGTTCATAGCCATAAATACATATTTTAAAGAAGAAGAAAGAGCTAAAATTGAAGACCTTACAGCACACTTGGAGTAATTGGAACAACAACAAACTAAACCTAAAGGAAGTAGAAAGAAGGAAATAACAAAGATTAGAGCAGAACTAAATGAAATAGAGAATAAGAAAGCACTAGAAAAAATAAACAAAATCAAATGCTGGCTCTTCGAGAAGATCAATAAAATTGATAAACCCTTAGCCAGACTAACAAAGAAAAAGAGAGAACAGATGCAAATACACAAAATAAGGAATGAACAAGGGAATATCACTACTGACCCCACAGAAATAAAGAGTATCATAAGAGGATACTTTGAAAAATTATATGCCAAAAAGAATGATAATTTAGAGGAAATGGACAAGTTTTTAGAAACTTACAAACAGCCTACAGTGATGAAAGAAGAAATTGATGAACTCAACAGTCCAATTACAAGTAAAGAGATAGACTCAGTCATCAAAAAACCTCCCAATCTAGAAGAGCCCAGGACCAGATGGCTTCAAAGCTGAATTCTACCAAACATTCCGGAAAGAGCTAACACCAATTCTGCTTAAGCTCTTCCAGAAAATAGAAGTAGAAGCAATATTGCCTAACTCATGCTATGATGCCAACATTACTATAATACCAAAACCAAACAAAGATACCACAAGAAAGGGAAATTACAGACCAATTTCTCTAATGAACCGATGTTAAAATCTTCAACAAAATACTTGCTAATCGCATTCAACAACATATCAAAAGAATTATACACCATGACCAAGTGGGTTTCAGACCGGGTATGCAAGGAAGGTTCAATATAAGAAAATCAATCAATGTAATATACCACATAAACAGATGGAGAGAAAAAAATCACATGATCATCTCCATAGATGCAGAAAAAGCATTAACAAAATACAGCACTCTTTCCTGATAAAAACACTGCAAAAGAGGAATAGAAGGAAACTTTCTGAAAATGATAAAGAGTATATATGAAAAACCCAAAGCTAACATCATCTTCGATGGTGAAATCCTAAAAGCCTTACCTCTGAGATCGGGAACAAGGCAAGGATGCCCACTATCACCACTCATATTTAACATTGTCTTAGAAGTACTTGCCTGATGCACTGAGGCAAGAAAAGGATATATAAGCCATCCAGATTGGAAAAGAAGAAGTAAAAATTTCACTATTTGCAGAAGACATGATCCTATATGTAGAAAGCCCTGAGAAATCTACAACAAAGTTTCTAGATCTTATAAAGGAGCTCAGTAATGTTGCAGGCTATAAGATCAATGCTCAAAAATCAGTAGCATTTCTGTACACTAATAACGAGCAATCTGAGGAGGAAATAAAAAAAAAATACCATTTACAATAGTAACTAAAAGAATCAAATACCTAGGAATAAATTTAACTAAAGATGTAAAGGACTTATATACAGAAAACTACACAACACTGTTAAAGGAAATCAAAGAAGACTTAAATAAATGGCAGAATATTCCCTGTTCATGGATAGGAAGACTAAACATCATCAAGATGTCTATCCTACCCAAACTAATCTACAGATTTATTATTTATTTATTTTTTTAAAAAAAAGATTTTATTTTTATTCATTCATCTACCCCCCTCCCTCCGCTGCCTGTGCTCTCTGGGTCAGCCAACCATGCCGCGTGGGCGGGCCTGCCTCCACCAGGAGGCCCCAGGAACCGAATCCGGGGCCTCCCATATGGTAAACGGGAGCCGCACTGATTGAGCCACAGCCGCTTCCGTAATCTACAGATTTAATGCAAATAAAAATCCCAATAAAAATCAACACTTTATTTTTCAAGAATTGGAAAAACTAACTACAAAATATATTTGGAAAGGTAAGAGGCCCCAAATTGCCAAAGACATATTGAAAAAGAAAAATGAAGATGGAGGTATCACATTATCTGACTTTAAAACATACTACAAAGCTACAGTGATCAAAACTGCATGGTATTGGCACAAGGATAGACCTACTGACCAATGGAACCGAATTGAGAGTTCTGATATAGATCCTCGCATATACAGTCATCTGATATTTGACAAGGCCACCTAGCCCACTCAGTTGGGAGAGAATGGCCTCTTTAACACGTGGTACTTGGAGAACTGGATATCCATATCCAAAAGAATGAGAGAAGAATACCATCTCACACCTTATACAAAAATCAACTCAAGATGGATCAAAAATCTAAATATAAGAGCCAAAACCATAAAGACCTTGGAAGATAATGTAGGGAAGCATCTACAGGACCTTGTAATAGGAAATGGTTTCATGAACTTCACACCCAATGCACGAGCAGCAAGAGAAAAAATAGATAAATAGGATCTCCTCCAAATTAAAAACTTCTGCATGTCAAAGGACATTATTAATAAAATAAAAAGGCAGCCTACCCAATAGGTGAAAATATTTGACAACCATGTATCTGATAGGAGCCTATTATCCTGCATATATAAAGAAATCCTACACCTCGAAAATAAAAATACAAACAATCTATTTAAAAATATGGGCAAGTGACCTGAAAAGACACTTCTCCAAGGAAGAAATACAAATGGCTAAATAGCACGTGAAAAAATCCTCGACATCGCTAGCTATTAGGGAAATGCAAATCAAAACTACAATGCGATACCATCTTGCACCCATCAGAATGGCCACTATTAAAAAAAAGCAGAACATAAATGTTGGAGAGCATGTGGAGGAATAGGAACCCTCATTCACTGCTAGTGGGCTTGTGGAATAGTCCAGCCACTGTGGAGGACCATTTGGTGGTTCCTCAGTAAACTAACAATAGATCTTTTGTATGATCCAGCCCTTCCATTCCTGGATATAGACCCAGAAGAACTGAAAGCAAAGACACAAACAGATATATGCACACCAATGTTCATAGTGGCATTGTACACAATTGCCAAAAGTTGGAATCAGCCCTGGTGCCCACCAACAGATGAATGGATAAACAAAATGTGGTACATACATACAATGGAATATTACTCAGCTGTAAGAAGAAACAAAGTGCTAACACATGGAATAACATGGATGAATCTTGAAGACCTTATGTTGAGTGAAGCAAACCAGGCATTGAAGGATGAGCAGTATATGACCTCACTGATTTGAATTGAGGAAAGTGAGTAGTCTCTGAGAACCATTGTCTGAAAGATAGGTTAACAAGGGAGAGAAAAAGAAGAGTAGGCTGTGAGCCATCACCCATATGGACATAATCTATGGTAAAGGGAAAGAGTATAGTTACATATTGAAAGATAGGACAGATGGGTAGTGATATTACTGGGTTTGGTGGTGCAGGGTTGACAGGTGGGTAGATTAGGAAGGGTAGGTTAGAATACCCAGGGAATGTAACAATGAATCTTGTCATCCAATGAGTCAAGACAGGGAAGTGTCATGTGCCCCAGGGGGATGGGGAGTAAGGAACAGAAAAAAATCAAACAGGGTGTATTTTGTGGTCATGGGAAATGTTTTTCATTACCTTACAGTAATGGACACAGGACATGGTAAATATCATAAAAAAATTATTAAACTGTGCCATCTAAATTGTAAAATGTACTGTAAACCATTGACAATGTTTAGTAGCTATGTTTCACTATCTGTATAATAGTAATAACAATACTACCATCCACACACACACACACAAAAGGTTTTAATATGGGGTGAGGAAAGGGGAAGGAGATTGGGTATATGAGAGTCTCTAGTATTCTGTGTGTTACTTTCCTGTGACCTAAAACTTCTCTGAAAATTAAATGAAAATTTGGAGACACTGGGGAATGAGAGGGGGAAGTTGCCAGGGTACAGACTGGACACCCGATAATGCAGTGATAAAAGGAAAAAAAAAATTGAAAAAAAAATTTTTTTTGTTTTTTCCCATTTTTTTGAATGTCCCAATCCATTAATTATATTTTATTTTTAGGTTTTTTTTTCTGAGTTTCCATGTATTTTATCTCTTGCATTTAAGCTTATCATTATTATTTCATTCTCCTATTAATTGTATTTGGTTATTATATGGGCTTCATCTTCAAGGAAGGTTTAAATCACAGAAGGGTTACAATGGCTGCTGCAGAGAATCATTGGTGGGGGGGTGTCTGGGATGGAGGATTCATGGGAGGAAGTTCATCTGAATATACATGAAAGGTACATAAAATAGTTCAAATGATCAGGGGATGGGGCATGGTCACGGTGGTAGGCAATCACTCAATAAATGAGGAAATACTGAATTCCGTTCCTGGAGAGCTCTGCCACATTCTCCAAGGGAGCAGCAACAGTCCTCTGAGGGCAGGGGCATTGACTGGCAAAAGAGGATGGCCCACTGTTGTGTTCTTGTTATTGATGACGAGCCTTATGAGTCTTTGCTCTTGTAATTGAAACTTAGCTACTGTTATGGGGTGCCTAAGGGTTGCCACCTGAGAACCTCCTTGTTGCTCAAATCTGACCTCTTTCTAAGCGAAACTCAGCATATGAATGCATTACCTTCCCCCCAGCGTGGGACATGACTCCCAGGGATAAGCCTCCCTGGCAATGAGGGATTAATACCAAGTGCCAACTGGCAATACAACTGGAAAAAGACCTTGAATAAAAGGGGGAAAAGGTAAAGACAAATGAGTTCATGTGGCTAAGAGACTTCAAGGAGAGTCGGGAGGTCATCCCAGAGGTAACGCTTACGCACACCTCAGTAGGATCTCATAGAACACCAAAGTGGGTATCATCCCACACAGAGGGGCTCCTGAGGGCTCTGGAGACACCCAGGTCCTATATAAGAGCAGATAGCTCCAGAGATGATGCCTCAGCAATGGGCTCTACTTTGGAATCTGTGCTCCTGAGAGTGACAGAGTTGGGCTCAAATAAGTCCTCCCTACACATGGTCCATCAATCCCTTCTATTCAAACCTATATGTGGTGCTGGAGTTTGTAGGTGTACTTCCAGAGACTGAAGCCTCTGGTCTGCCCATGTGCCAGCTGTGCCTGGAATCTTGGTGGAGCTGCAACTCCTACTCTACAGCTCAATGGACTCACCCAAGTCACCTGGTGAGGAGATGATGATGGACAACAGCCATCCCAGGGAATAGAGAGAGCCAGCAGCTGTAGGCAGGATAATCCCATCTACCATTTCCATGTGATATAAGCCCACTCTCACTTGGAGGTGGAGTGGACATCACCATCCCAGTCCCCTTAGGATTGTTGGAAGAGCTATGGACTAGAGTGGACTTAATGGTATTCTGTTGTAGACATATTGTGATTCAAGTAATGGAAGAATTTATAACAGTGAGGTGGAGACAGTGGCCACTAGATGCTTTCGGGGCAGGAAAGGGAAAAGCAGTTGTAATACAGGTGCTTTTTCAGGACTTGGGAATTATCCTGAGTGACATTACAATGACAGATATAGGCCATTTTACATCAGCATATACCATGCAGAACTGTGTAGGAGAGAGTGTGGTCTACGATGTGAACTATGGTCCATGTTTAGTGGCAAAGCCCCAGGATGTGTGTATCCATTGCAGGTGATGTGCCACACTAATGAAAGATGTTTATGTGGGATGTTATGGGAGGTGTGGAAGGTGGGGAACATGGGAATCCCTGTAATTTTTGTGTAACATTTATGTAATCTAAGCATCTTTTAAAATATATATATACATATATATATGTATATATATATAAATGATAACATTTATGTAAGCAAATGCACATATATGCATATATATTTATATGTCATTTTACAAATATTGGTTTGTATTGTCAAAAATTTGATTTTTACCCACAATAATAAAAAAATAAAAAAATAAATAGAATCCACCACCTTAAAAAAAAAATCTCAAAGAATAATAGGACAATTTTCCTAGTTTTAAAATGACTATGGAGTTTTGAAACCATTCTTCTAAAGTGAAGCTGCTAATAACTGATACAATTAATTAAAGACAATCTATCTTTAAAGATGAAAAAAAAAAAAAGAAATAGGTAACTGACTTGTTCTCCCAATGGAGCTATCAGTCTGCATACTAATCTCATCAGAAGATGTCCTACACTCATGAGCCGTACATCCCTAGACCTAAAAACAGACGGAATCCCCGGTCGATTAAACCAAGCTACACTAAAATCTACTCGTCCCGGACTATATTACGACCAATGCTCGGAAATTTGCAGTTCAAACCACAGCTACATGCCAATTGTTCTCAAGGTAGTCCCACTAAAACACTCCAAGAATTGATCAACATCAGTACTTTAAAATCCTTGAGATGCTAAAATAGCATTAACCTTTTAAGTTAAAGACTGAGAGTGCAATAAGTCTCTCCTCAATGAAATGCCCCAACTAGACACATCCACATGATTCACTGTCATCCTATCTATACTACTATCACTATTTATCCTCATGCAATTGAAATTCACCAAACACAGCTCATTCTCCCAACCACAACCTGCCACAACAGAAAAACCAAAACACACAACCCCCTGAGAAACAAAATGAAAATCTATTTGCCTCATTCGCTACACCTACAATAATAGGATTGCCTATCATCACATTAATCATTATATTCCCAAGAACCTTATTCCCCTCCCCTAAATGCCTAATCAATAACCAAATTGTAGCCATTCAGCAATGACTAGTAAACATAATTCTGAAACAGATAATGAACATCCATAACACCAAAGGACACACATGAGCACTCATACTGATCTCACTTATCATCTTCATTGGCACAACAAATCTTCTAGGCCTCCCACCACATGCATTCACCCCAACCACCCAATTATCCATAAATATGGCAAGGTTAATTCCCCTATGGGCCGGCACAGCAATCACAGGTTTCTGCTGTAAAACCAAAGCCTCGCTAGCCCACTTCCTACCACAAGGAACTCCAATCCCTCTAATCCCAATACTAATTATTATCGAAATCATTAGTGTATTTATCCAACCTATGACCCTAGCCATTTGACTAACTGCAAACATCACAGCAGGCCACCTACGTATTCACCTAACTGGCAGCGCTACCCTTGCACTAATGCCCATTAGCCCTACAACACAATTACATTTATCATCCTTATTCTACTCACAATCCTAGAATTCGCCATAGCACTTATTCAAGCTTACGTCTTTACACTCCTAGTGAGCATGTAATTACATGATAACACCTAATGACCCACCAAACACATGCCTACCACATGGTAAACCCAAGCCCTTGACCACTCACAGGAGAGCTATCAGCCCTAATAATAACATCAGGCCTAACCATATGATTTCCATAACTCTACTAGCACTAGGTCTAACCACTAACTTCTTAACAATGTATCAGTGATGACGAGATGTAATTTGAGTTAGCACATTTCAAGGTCACCACACAACCATCGTGCAAAAAGGATTATGATACAGCATAATCCTGTTCATCGTATCAGAAGTTTTCTTTTTTGCTGGGTTCTTCTGAGCCTTGTACCACTCCAGCCTAGCCCCCACACCAGAACTAGGAGGATGCTGACCCTTAACAGGGATTCATCCACTAAATCCCCTCGAAGTTCCACTCTTAAACACTTCAGTCCTCCTTACCTCAGGCATATCATTTACTTGAGCCCGTAACAGCCTAATGGAAGGACACCGAAAACACATTCTCCAAGCCCTGTTTATCACCATTACCGGAGTATACTTTACTCTACTACAAGCCTCAGAATACTTGGAAGCACTATTTACAATCTCTGATGGCATATACAGATCCACCTTCTTCATGGCCACAGGATTCCACGGACTCCACATAATCATTAGCTCCTCATTCCTAATTGTATGCTTTATACGACAACTAAAATTCCATTTCACATCCAGCCAGCATTTTGGATTTGAAGCCACTGCTTGATACTGACATTTCATAGACATAGTATGACTATTCCTCTACATATCTATTTACTGATGAGGGTCCTGTTCTCTTAGTATTAAATAGTACAATTGATTTCCTATCAATTAGTTTTGGCACAAATCCAAAATAGAACAATAAGCCTAGCAATAACCCTAATCATTAATACATCCCTGTCCTTCCTACTTGTCCTCATTGCATTTTGACTACTGCAATTAAATGTATATACAGAAAAATCAAACCCATACGAGTGTGGCTTCGACTCCTTAGGATCAGCCCGATTTCCATTCTCAATAAAATTCTTCTTAGTGGCCATCACATTCTTACTATTTGACCTAGAAATTGCTCTTCTATTACCACTACCATGAGCCTTCCAAGCCAACAACCTAACCCCCATACTAATCACAGCCCTACTCCTCATCTCACTACTAGCATTAGGACTGGACTACAAATGACTTCAAAAAGAACTAGAATGAACTGAATATGGTAGCTAGTTTAATTTAAAACAACTGATTTTGACTCAATAAACTATGATTTAGTTCATAGCTACCACATGCCATCAATTTACTCAAACATAATTTTAGCATTCATAATGGCCCTAACAGGACTCTTGGTGTACCGTTCACACATAATATCTTCCCTACTATGCCTAGAAGGCATAATATTATCTCTATTTGTCTTGAGTACTCTAATAATCTTAAATGTGCACTTCACCATGTTCACCATGATACCAATTATCTTAATAGTTTTTGCCACCTGCAAAGCCGCCATCGGCCTAGCTCTGCTAGTCATAGTATCTAACACCTATGGTCTAGACCACGTACAAAACCTAAACCTACTACAATGCTAAAACTGATCTTCCCCACCCTCATGCACATGCCCCTGACCTGATTATCCAAAAAAAGCATAATCTAAATCAACACAACCACCCACAGCATCCTAATTAGCCTGATTAGCCTTTCCATGCTCTTCCAAATGACAAACTCCAACCTAAACTTCTCACTAACATTCTTCACCAATCCACTTTCAACACCACTAGTCATTCTCACCACATGACTACTGCCCCTAATAATCATTGCCAGCCAATCACACCTAACCAAAGAAAACACCACCCGGAAAAAACAATATATCTCCATACTAATCTCACTTCAAACACTGCTAATTATAACATTTATTGCCACAGAACTAATTTAATTTGACATCCTATTCGAAGCCACACTAATCCCAACCCTCATTATCATCACCCGATGAGGAAACCAAGCAGAACAACTAAATGCAGGATACTACTTTTTATTCTGCACATTAGCCAGATCATTACCCCTGTTAGTTACCTTAATTTACACACAAAATACCATTGGCTCACTAAATCTGCTCATCATCCAATACTGAACCTCAACACTACCACACTCCTGAACATCCAAATTTATATGACTAGCATGCATAACAGCATTTATAGTAAAAATACCACTCTACGGCCTACACCTCTGACTTCCAAAAGTACATGTAGAAGCACCCATCGCAGGATCAATAGCACTAGCGGCCATCCTATTAAAACTAGGAGGCTACGGCATAATACGAATTACAATAATCCTAGACCCCACCACAGAGTATATAGCCTACCCATTCATAATACTCTCACTATGAGACATAGTAATAACAAGTTCAATTTGTCTCCACCAAACAGACCTAAAATCACTAATCACTTACTCATCCGTTAACCACATAGCTCTAGGAATCATAGCCATCCTTATCCAGACACCCTGAAGCTTTATAGGAGCCACAGCACTAATAATCGCACATGGACTCACCTCCTCACTATTATTCTCCCTAGGCAACACTAACTATGAGCAAACCCATAGCTGCACCATATTTTAGCTCGCAGACTACAAACGCTTCTACCCCTAATAGCCTCATGATAACTACTAACAAGCTTAAGTAACCTAGCACTACCTCCCACAATTAACTTAGTCAGAGAATTATTTGTAGCCATCACAACATTCACCTGATCTCACTTCACAATTATACTTGTAGGACTCAACATATTAATCACAGCCCTGTATTCCCTCTACATACTAAATCACCACCCAACAAGGAAAATTTACCTACCACACCTATACCATTAAGCCAACATTCACACGAGAGAACACCCTCATACTCATACACCTCCTACCAATTCTACTACACTCAATCAGTCCTAAAATCATCCTAGAATCCTTATACTGTGAATATAGTTTACAAAAAACCCTATACTGTAAACCTAGTAATAAAATCTAAAACATTCTTATTCACCAAGAAAGTATTACAAGAGCTGCTAACTCCTGTCAACCATCTATAATAAACGTGGCTTTCTTACTTTTATAGGATAACAGTAACCCGTTGGTCTTAGGAACCAAAAAGTTGGTGCAAATCCAAATAAAAGTAATTAATCTAATAGCCCCTTTAACTATTATAACACTTTTCATCCTCACAATCCTAATTGCACTATCCTATTTCAAAACATACAAAACCAAACTTTACCCTCACTACGTAACAACCACCATCTCATATGCATTCTTAACCAGTATAATCCCTACCACAGTATTCCTGCACTCAGGACAAGAAATATTTATCTCAAACTGACACTGAATAACAGTGCAGACTATAAAACTATCCCTGAGCTTCAAGCTAAACTTCTTCTCACTCACCTTAATACCAATTGCACTATTTGTCACCTGATCTATCATAGAGTTCTCACTGTGATATATACACTCAGACCCACACATTAACCGATTCTTCAAGTACCTTCTCCTATTCCTCATTACAATAATTATTTTGTTAACTGCCAGCAACATATTTCAACTCTTCATTGGATGGGAAGGAGTAGGAATCATATCGTTTCTTCTCATCAGATGATGATATAGATGAACAGACGCTAACACCGCGGCCCTGCAATCAATCTTATATAACTGAATTGGGGATATTGGCTTTATCGTAACAATAGCATGGTTCCTTACATACCTAAACTTCATGAGACTTCCAACAAATTTTTGCTCTAAACCCTAACAACTCCTTACCCCTACTAGGACTCCTACCAGCTGCAGCTGGAAAATCAGCCCAATTTGGACTACACCCCTGACTACCATCAGCCATGGAAGGACCTACTCCAGTATCAGCCCTACTGCATTTAAGCACTATGGTAGTAGCAGGAGTTTTCCTACTAGTATGATTCCACCTACTTCTACAAAACAACACCCTCATACTAACACTCACCCTATGCCTAGGAGCCATAACCACCCTATTCACTGCTATTTGTGCTCTAACACAAAATGACATCAAGAAAATTATTGCCTTCTCAACCTCAAGCCAACTAGGCTTAATGGTAATCACCATTGGACTAAATCAACCCCACCTAGCATTCCTCCATGTCTGCATGCATGCATTCTTCAAGACCATATTATTTATATGCTCTGGATCCATCATCCACAGCCTGAACAATGAACAAGACATTCAAAAATAGGAGGACTACTGAAAGCCATACCTTTTACTTCAACTGCCCTTATAATTGGAAGCCTAGCATTAACAGGAATACCATTCCTCAGAGCCTTCTATTCCAAAGACCTCATCATTGAAGTGGCAAACATATCCTACTCAGATGCCTGAGCCCTTTTAATCACTTTAATTGCCACCTCCTTCACAGCCATATACAGCACCCGACTTATCTTCTTCACCCTTCTTGGCCAACCACGATTCCCAACATTCATCTTAATTAACTAAAACAACCCAGCCCTACTAAACCCCATCAAACAACTAGCACTAGGCAGCATCTTCATTGGCTTCTTAATCTCAAATTTTATCCCACCCTTATTAATACCACAGACTACCATACCAAGCTACCTAAAACTAACAGCACTTACTGTCACAATCACAGAATTTGCCCTAGCAATGGAACTAAACCAAATCACTCTTAACCTCCAAACTGATCACCCAACATGTTCACACTCGTTCTCCTCTCTCCTAGGCTTCTACCCCAACACCATGCACCGACTAACCCCATACTATAGTCTATCAATAAGCCAAAACCTAGCTTCACTTCTAGACCTAGTCTGATTAGAAAAAATTGCCCCTAAAAGCCTCTCCCAACTTCAACTTTCAGCATCCATAGCTACATCAAACCAAAAAGGACTAATCAAACTGTACTTCTTATCTTTCTTCATCTTCCTATCGCTAGCTATACTACTCTTCCTTTAATGCCCTTAAGCAATCTCAATTACAATGAAAATACTTACAAATAAAGACCTCCCAGCTACAACTACCAATCAACTACCATAACTATACAGGGCCGACCCACCAACAAAATCTTCATGAACTAAAGTCATATCATTGCCCCCCAGGACAACCCAATCCTCCATATCCTTTAAACTACAAAACACTAACCCCATCCCATCATCACTCACCAACCAATCAATCATCAATACTTCAAGTAACAGACCCACAAACAAGTCCCCCCAAATCACAACATTCAACCCCCAAGCCTCAGGATACTCCTCTGTAGCCACAGCAGTATTATAACCAAACACCACCATCATACCTCCCAAATAAACCAAAAACACCATCAACCCTAAAAAATGGTCCCTCTATGGGATATGAATGTGTTTTTATGGTCATGGGCTCTTGTCTTGGTGGGTGGAGGTGCACAGAAAAAGCAATGGAATACAGAATTCCCATCCTGGGGAGTCCAGCTATATTCTATAATAGAATGGCATGAATACCTAGAGTATGTGCTCAATGCCTAGCAAGGGAGGAAAGATCAATACACCAGGCCCTTGATATTGATGTTTGTACTTATGAACCTTGTTCTTGTGAAATTGAAATTTAGATTAGTAATACATATTGACTAAGAGTTACCTCCTGAAAACCTCCTTGGTGCTCAAATGTAGCCTCTCTCTTAGTCAGACTTAGTTTATAAATTCACTACCTTCCCCTTGACATGGGGCATGAATCCCAGGAATGAGCCTCCTTGGCACCAAGGGATTATTACCCAGTACCAACTAGCTATGCATTTGAAAAAAGACCTAGAACAAAAGGGGAAAATATTAAATACAAATGAGCTTTTTATGCATAAGAGATTTCAAAGTGAGTCAAGAATTCATTCCAGTGGTTATGTTTATGCACACTTAATGAGGATCCCATTTTTTTGCCACAATAAACAGTGACTCAAGCAGGGGTGTGCCTGAGGGCTCTAGAGACTTCTAGACACTTTAGGCAGTGCAGACAATCCCACGAAATTGACACCCTATTGGTGGGTCTTACCTTGTTATATATGTAACCTATTTCCTCAATGTATCAGAATTAGAATCATTTATAATTTTCTTACACATTGTTCTTCTGCCCAATTTATTTGAACCTCTGATTAGCATTATAGTCATTACATATATGTCCTAGAGACTTATATCTTCCAGCTCTTCATATGCTGGCTGAGCCGTGAATCTCAGCAGAGTTGCAACCAACACTTTCTCTCAAGTTCATCTGACTCACCCACGACAACTAACAAAAGGAAAATGATGGATGAAGACCATATCAAAAAAACAGAGAACATAAACTTCTTCAAGTAAGACAGTTCCATTCATCTGCCCCGTAAGATCTAATTCCCCTCTTAGTGGGAAGCAGAGTGGGCATCACCATCCCAAAGTCCTCAAGAGCATGGAATGAACATACATAAGGAAAGAATGCAAGTACGGACCAAAGTAGGCTTATTAATCTAGTAAAGGAAGAACATTAATATAAAGACAGTGATCACCAGAGGTTCCAAAGGGAGGGAGAGAGAAGAAAAGGTGTAACACAGGGCTTTTGAGGTTCATTGGAATTGTTCTGCATGATATGATATTGCAATGACAGATACAATCTATTATACATTTTGTCAAAATATATAATTCCACTTTACACCACACCATAAAATTGTGAGGTGCAAAGTGTAAACTGTAATGTAAACTATAAAACATGGTTAGTAGCAGTGCTTCAATATGATGCCATCAATTGTAACAAATGTACTACACTAATGAAAGAATTTGTTAATGGAGGAAATTGTGGGAGGAGGAGAGAGTGGGGTATATGTGAATCCCCTATATATTTTTATTTAACATTTATGTAATTGAAAGTTCTTTTAAACATAAGAAAAAATGTGGAAAGGAAAAGTTATTACTATGAAATTAGAAATGGATATTTGACAAAATCTTCTTTGAGTGTAATTTGATATTAAATGTGTACTTTTATGTTGCAAAAAGTCCTTCCCATCTTCTGATAATTTACCTTGAAATATATTTAGTTTTAAAAATATCAAGATTGGTCTAAGAAATTTACAACATGCTTCTTTCTAGTCACATAATTTGCTTAAATATATTCTTAATCATATTCTTATTATTTACTCTAAGCATTTTCCAAACAATGTAAAATAAACAACAAATAAAATATTATGTGCATGTTACATAGAGGTAAAATGTAACAAAAACTTCAAAAATATACTACTGACATATAATAAAAAATGACAGAAATTAGAAAAACAAATTATTTGCAGATACAGATACCAATAATCACTTTAGGCAGACAATATTTCTTATATATTATACAAGTTTTAGTAGACTAAAATTGATATATGTAGGAGATTTATTGTAGAATTGATCCATAAAATTTATAGTTAACTATTCATCATGGTTACTATACTTAATATGAACTATTTACTCTACAAATAAAAACTTGTAATTCTAGATATCAACAAATCATCTCACCATTTATAAGTGTAAATTGAATAAAATAGTCTTGGAAAAAATTGATAAACCTAATTCAACAATTCTAATTGTATGCTATTCAAATAGACATATATAATATAGAGAGATTTAAAATATTTAATATAAAAGGAAATGAAATTATATAACAAATACTAACCAAATAAATCTAATATTAATACAATAAACTTGTGTGGTTTTAAGTCACCAAGTGTGTAGTGATTTGTTACAGTATCAAAAGGAAAAGAATACAACATGGAACATTAATGCCATTTGATATAACCATGACTAAAGCCATTTTCCAGGCTATTATCCCAATGGTAAGAAATATTTTCAGCTGTGTGAGCTGGCATCTGGAGCTCAAACTCTGGTAAATGCAGTAATATCAAGACATTCAGTCCCATCTAAATGCTTCCCTCCACAGTCTAGGATCCACAGAGTCCATTCAATAACCACATAATGTGAATTCCCTTTTCTGTTTGCTTGATTTGAGCAGTTAATAAGTTTTTTAGGGTAAATATTCCCTTTCTGTTGTAGCAAACCCTCTTTAAGGGCATTATTGGATCTGATTCTCATTTTCAACGTGAATATAATGAGGTAGTCCTGGTAAGACATAACAGTTGGCTTTCCTTTGCAAGATTACCTCCTCAGGGATTTCCAGGAAGGAAAGAAGAGCCTCATCATTCAGGCACAGAGGAAGTACCTCATCTGACAAGAGGGATTTGCTGGAGGTTGGGACATAGGGTAATTACAGTCCTCAGGCAACTCTCAAATATTTCCTTTTTGACTCTAATGCTCCCGCTTTTTCCCAGCCCATGCCCTAACTTTTATTAAGAGATTTGCTTAGGACATTAATTCAACTGCTGATTAGCATAGTTATGGCAGGCTCCACATTGTTAATATGAGGCTTAATCTGATTGTTCCTAAATGTTTTAAAATCTTCAACACTATTAGGTGCAATCACTTCACTTAATAATCCCTGATTTCCTCATATCCTCTATACTGACACTTAGCTCTCCAAAGCATTGTAGTCAATGCTTTAAATTTATTTAGACAACAGAATTGATATAAAAATATACTAAATCAAAGCATATTTGTTCAATTAAATCAATAAATATGGCTCTCTTCGTAAGTATACAGGACTATATGAAAATATGTAGCATCCCATATTGGAAATAAGATCATTGAATGTGGCTTTTATTTGTGAATTTATTAGAAATTCTTAACTCTGTTTTTAAAAGTTGTTTAATATACTATAAGATATGGATAAGAATCACCATCATGTTTGTTAGGTTGTAGATTTCAGAATCAGTCAATTTTCTTCTTATGAACAGGGATATTTGCCATAATTAATAGTCTGTTATGACCTCTCTAATTCAGATTTTTTAATTATGCATGTTTGTTTTGTAAGTTCACAAATTTTACTATATACTTATTACTCATGTTTGTTCATGTGTGAATGATATACTTCAATAAAGTTAAAAAATGTTTTACAAAGCAACAACTAATCAAAACAAGATGGCACTGGTTTAAGGACAGACATTCAATATAGAACAATGGATTAGAATTGAGAGTTCAGATCAACCATACATGTAAGTTCAACTGATTTTGACAGGGTGAAAAATCCATTCAAGGGGAAAGAATAATCTCTTCAATAAGTGGTGCTTGTACAAATGGATATTCTCAGAAAAAATAATCTAATTGGGCTCCTACTTTATATTATATAGAAAACTTAAATCAAAGTGGACCAAAAATCTCAATGTAAGAGCTAAAACTCTAAAACTCTTAGAAAAAAACATAGAGATCAAGTGTGTTTTATTTTTGTAGCATTTTTTTCTTTATTTTCAAGAAGAAAATCATATAAATGTTACATCAAAAATATAGGGGATTCTCATATATCCCACCATTTTCCCTTCCCACACTTTCACCCATTACCATCATCTTTCATTAGTGTGGTACATTGGTTACAATTGATGAACACATACTGAAACATTGCTATTAACCATGGTATATACTTTACACTATGGTTTACACTTTGCAGTGCACAATTTCATACATTTTGACATGTATAATGGCCTGTATCTGTCATTGTGATACCATACAGAATAATTTCAATGTCCTCAAAATGCTCCATGTTACATCTATTCTTCACTCTCCCTCCCTCTAAGAACCCCTGGTGACCACTGTCTTTATATCAATGTTACAAGTTCTTCCATTACTAGAATAATAAGTCTACTATAGTCCATAGTTGCATTTCCAATGTAAGTTTGTTCATTCCTAAATCTTGAGGATTTTAAAATGGTGATGCTCACTTTACTTCCCAATGAGAAGGGGCTTAGATCCTATGGGGCAGATGCATGGAAGTGTCTTGCTTGCAGTTGTAGATACTGTCTGCTTTTTGGGATGGGTATTATCCATTATCATCTTTTGTTATTTGTCCTGGGTGAGTCCAATGACCTGGAGAGTAGGTGTTGGCTGCAACTCTGGTGAGACTCAGGGCTCAACCAGCATATGAACAGGCAGAATATTTAAGTCTCTGGGACATATATTTAAATTTAGTGCCTATTATAGGTTCAAATAAATGGGGCAGAAGAGCCATGTGAAGGAAATTTATAAATGTGTCTCAAAGTCGTTCAATGTTAAATCTTTACTCTTTGGATTTGGAAATGAATTCTTAGATATTACACAAACACAAAAAACAAAAATTTTAAAATTAAATAAACAGGATTTCATCAAAATTAAACTTTTTTTCTTCAAGGGACACCATCAAAAAAGTATATAGACAATATAGAAGAATGAGAGAAAATATTTTTTAAATCATATATCGGTTATGGGTCTAGGACCCAGAATGTATAAAGAACACATTCATCTCAATGGTAAAAAACAAACAAACATTCCATTAAAAAATGGTCAAAAGTCCAGAATAGACATTACTCCAAAAAAGATGTGAAATGACTGACAAGCATATATGAAGATGTTCAGTTTAATTAGTCTTTAGAGAAATAAATATTATGAGATATTTTTCCAAATAAAATAAAAAATAAGCATAGAACTGTACATCATAAAAAGTGTAATCTATGGACTATAGTGAATAGTGTAATTATATTTTTCAGCAGATATAACAAAGCTACCACACTAATACTCAATTTTAATAACAGGGAAGGCAGTGTGGGGGAGGAGAATATTGTAACTCTCTGCTAGTTCTGCATGATTCTTCTATAAGCCTAAAAATTCTTTAATGAAAAATGAGAAAAAAAACTAGCAATTTAAAAAACCTATCAAAAGTGGTTAATACACACATGTAAATTGCTTTAGACTTCATGGGTTTAATGAACTTGTATCTATACTTTTTGCATAATTTAAAATAATTAGTAACTCATTTTTCTGTACGTATTTCTATGATTATTGCTCATCTTGAAATGTTAAATGCTTTTTTCTGTGATACTTTTATAGCAAATATCTCTTAAATTTCCAGCTATCACAATTCTCCTTTTACACTTGCCTGACTTTATTGTCAACACCATGTTTGTTGATAAAATTATATTACCCAGTTCCAAAATCTACTTTATTGACCAGACTTGGTATGGGTTCATTTACACTGTGGAAGTAGGGTCAATGGTGCCTCAGAACACATGCTCTTCTTTGCTCTTGTGTCAGCTTTGAGCACCTCTATTATTACATGCACGTGCCAGGGAGGGAGATGTTCAGGGATTCTTTGAAGTTTCATCTCTACCTTCCATTCTTTTTACCTTTCCCTCCCAAACTGTGATGGCCCAAAGCCTTATGTTGCTTTCCTTTTTATATCCCCCATCTTCCAGGTCAAGATGTTTCATCCACTGCTTCTCAGGTAATTTTAAAATTTAATTATATATTTCTTATATATGTTAAAATAAAGATGATTTTCTCCAAGAGTAGCTATAAGTCCTTCTTTTCTTGCAGTTCCTGAATGGACTTAAAGAAATATTTCATATTTAAAATAATTTACTTGGCAATTTTTATGCAGTAATGGAAGGAAATCCCAACTTAAAAGGTGCCTTAACTGTACAGATGTCTACCAGGTTCTCATTGTCATGGTCTCAGTTCTGCTGAGGTCTCTTATTTCAATTTTCTAAATTAACAAAAAAAAAAAACAAGTGAAATAAAATAAATTTACATTCAGAATCCCATTACCATTAAAACATCCATTTGTTTTAGTATTTCACATTCCTTTCCAATTCTTGTGTATAGGAATTAACCTTTATATTTAAGAACATAGAGGAAATCAATAACATGAAAAAATGTAATCTTAGTGTGTATCATCTTAATGTTTTAATTTTTCTTTCTTTACCTATGGAGTTGAAAATGTGTTTAAACTCTGAGTTTTATTAGTCATATGTTACCTTCTGAAAATTTATTTTTATATAACTTGACTAATTACTTAGGGCCTGACAGTTGCATACATTGTTGATCAACATGTATGATCTAAAGTGTATGACTTATGGGAGCAAGTCTAACTCAGTGGTTGAGCATCTGCTTCCCATGTATGAGGTTGGGTTTGATTCCCAGTACCTCCTAAAAAAAAATACACACACACACACACACAGAGTGAGTATGGTTTCTTTTCTCCAGATAGCCAGTGAAATATGGTGTCTTTCTTTCCTCTTTTATTTCTTGGGCAGTCCTAAAGGTAGAATATGTAGTAGCATGAAACACAGAACGTAGTGCTTAAATGAAGTCTATAAGATGCCAGGGCCTGGAGGGAGAGCTTTTGGATACCTGAGGTGTAAAAGCGGCATCCTTTGGGCCACAGACGCAGAAGGACAGAGGAGCAGGGCACTTCAGTTCGTATCTGTCTGATGATCCTGGGTCTTTGATTTCTTTTCTCCTTCTGCTTGGCAGCGATGAACATGATCCAGAACAAGAGACTCTGGAGCAGTCTCTCAGCAGTTCAAGAATAGCCTACTTATGGCTGGAGACTAAAAATGATGTCATTTTACTGGATATCCTTGGGCCAATATGAAACGTGATATTATCACTGTTGTTTCGTTTAAACCGTGTACATTGATATAATGATATAGATTATTCTACATCTTTTGTTTGTAAGGTGTAGGGACACGGATAAGGTGGAAAACTTTCCTAGGACAATAAGCATCCACAGATATATGTTCTAGAATATTCTATTCAACGTTTCTATCCCATTAGAGCCTACCAATACTTCCACTCCTATTTATTTCATTTTTGAGGTGTAATCCACTCAATGAACTTCTTTTTTTAAAAGAAGATCAGAAAAATTTATTTTTTACAATGGTAAAGCTATTTTAGTAATAATTTAAAATAGCTTTTAAATTTTATTTATGATTTTGAATGCCTGACATTTCAAACATTAAGTTGTATTTTTATTTTTAAAAAGTAACATAAGGCAATAGATATTATAGTTGTTTGTCCTGATTTTCAAGGAAGTTAAACACAACAGATAGTGTTACAAACTTTCTTTCTAGAATAAGTCAAAGTGTACTGTCAATCTGCATGTTTAAAATTAAATCTAATTGATTTTTTTGAGGGGTCATGGGGCTGAAAGACTGAAATGAAACAGAATTGAGATCTTTCTAACATGATAAGAATTTATATCCTACTCGTGTATTAATTTCTACTTCTCTGAACCTTAAAATAAAATTTTGTAGCAGAAATTTTATTGTAGAGTTGTCACAAATTTTAAAATTTAATTCTAAGAGAAGTAGCTTTGGAAGAAAGATCAGTCCTTTTGAAGGAGTTTACCAAACTTAAAGTATAACAAACCTGTCACAATTAACAAAACTTTCTGTATTTTTTATACAGCAATTTTTTCTGCACATTAAACTATAAATATCCTAATAAAGTAATATAAAAGCCACAGTTAGAAATAGGGTGTAGATGACTCTGTAAACTGAAAGATCAGAAAAAAGGCCTTAAAAGTGGCAGTGTTAATGATGGGTGAAACTAGGTGAAGGGGTCGTAGGTGTTCACTCTATTCTTCCATCATTCCTGCAGGTTTCAAATGTTTCAAAATAAACACATAGAGGAAAAAAGAGCTTTAAGCATCAGTAGAAGACATGGGAGCAGAACATATGGAGGATCAACTTAAATTTTTCAACAGAGTCCATCCTGAAACAACATTATCGCTCATGGTTGACAATCACTAGGTATGTCCAGCTTCTTCAGGTAACTCAGTGGTCACATAAAAGTTCTCGTCATGACATCAAGAGAGCTACTGTTTAGAGTAACCAAATATTAGGAGATTTTAAAAATAAAAAGTAGAGTAAGCACCAATACTACCAAAGTGTGATTACTCAAAGTTCCACTAGTAACCATGTTTAAATGTTTCAGATAAACAACTCCATTTTCCATGTGTTGGGAACCTGCATTTAATTCCTATAAGAAATATCTATTAAGATGAAACAATTTTAGTCCTTATGAAGAGGTCTTTTGATGCAGTTGGGGAAGAAACAATCTCATGAACTATGTATAGCTCCTCAGATGACACACATCATGTTGAAGCATAGCAGCTGCAATGGCATCACGGGAAAGTTTCCAAACACTGCATGGTGGTGGCGTCCCTTCCTGAAGGCCATCCTCCTGCTCCTGGGATTCCTCCAGAAGCACTTCTCTTTTGCAGCTTCCACGTGGTGTGGGGTGGGATCTCCAGTAGCTGGGGTATGTCCTCCCTTTCCTTGGCTGGTGCTGGCAAGCAGGTGGAGGCTCTGGGTTTAAGACATCTGAGCTCAGTCTCCGCAGGGCACCTCTTCCTCAATGAACTCCTTAAAAATATAAATTTGGTGGTTGGCCAAGCCTTTTGCTAACCTGGTATTTACTTCAATTTTGCCTTTTCCATGTGCCTGAGGTTCTTGCTTGTAAACAATATACTTTTTTGGCATTGATCTGAGAGGAGTATGTCAGGTCATATAACAAGATGAAACAAATCAGGAGCAGTTGCCCATCTTTGCCTTTCTCAAGCAGTATATGCAACAAATTCAATGATTCTGTTAAAAGGTAAGTGTAAAAAGTGTGGAAAATAAATGTATTTGTACAGCTTTGTTTACAGCATACCAGATTTTTTTTTCCAAACCATAGTTACTGCTACTTAAAAGAAGATGATTTTTATCTGGACTTAAAATTTGAGCCAGCTGGTGAATAATCCATCTTTTTGCATTTTTATTCCCAAGTCATTTTTAAATTATATGCCAACTTCCCAATCAGGATGCAAAGGTCTTAATTAACAAGCTATTCATGACATATTTTTCTATATATTCTCTTAGAGCTATTTTAATATATTATAAATATCATATTTAAAATAAGACTGAGTAATTTTACCTTGCTTAGCAACCTGGAATTATAGCAGAAAGGACAATGGACTAATGAATACTATTATATAAGAAAGAATATTGAAATACAAAGGCCTAATTATTAACTATTTAACTACAGGCCATGGGCAGGTCACTTAATCTTTCTGAGATTCAGTTTCTCAACTAAGAAGAATTAAAAATATAACTACCTTATGTGGTTGTGAAAAGCAATAAAAATGACTACTGTAAAAGTACTTTTTTAACATGTAAACTGCTGTCTAAAGGCTAATTTATTTTATTATGCATGTAAATAGTTGCAATTTTTAAATTAAAATTTTAATCAGCTTTAGAGTTATAATTACATACAACAAAACACAACCACTTTAAGTGTACACATAGATGAGTTTTGTCAAATGTATTCACATATGTAATCATTGCCTCCATCAAGAAATAGAAATTTTCCATCATTTCAGATAGTTCCATCATGCTCTTTTCAGTCAATTCCACCTGTCCTAGTAACCACTGATCTGTTTTGTGTAACTTTAGGTTAAATCAGTTGTTTACACCTTTCTATGGTTGAGCAGTAAAATATTGTACATATGTATCATAATTTCTCAATCAAATCTTGTGTTGATGGGTACATGCACATGGAGTACTTATAGCTTTGGAAATTATGAATAAAGCTAGTATGCATAATTTTTAATATTCTGGGTTATATAGTAAGTGAATATGTAACTTAATAAGAATGAGACAAACTGTTTGTCAAAGTGGTTGTACCATTTTACATGCATACCAGCAATTTATGAGTTGCAGTTGTTCAATATTCTTACCACTAACATAATAACCAAACTTGGGATATCGCAATATTTTAATTAAAGCACTTCTAGTGGGTGTGTAATGGTGATATAGCATCACAATTTCATTTGTAGTTCCCTGATGATTAGGGCATGCTTTATGTGCTTATTATACTATGTGTTTATTGCTTATTCATATTTTTTGTGAATTGTCCAAATCATTTGCCCATTTCTAAATTAGATTGTTCATTATCTTGTTACTGAGTTGTAAGAGTTCTTCATATACACTGGATACAGTTCCTTTGCTTTATATATATGTATAGAATGTAGTATGTCCCATTCTGTGGCTTGCCTTTTCATTTTCTTAAAAGTGTCTTTGTAAAAGCAGGGGTTTTTAAATATTGATGAAATCCAACTTATCTATTTTTTCTTTATATAGTTTTTAAAAAGTTTTTGTTATTCTTCTAAACAATTAAGAATATAATTATTCTTATGTATTCTTCTAAAAGTTTTAGAGCTTCAGTTTAGCTTTAAGTTCTATGGGATGGTTAGGCTAATATGTCAACTTGGCCAGGTAATTATACCCAGTTGTTTGGCTGAGTAAGCACTGGGTTAATTGTAATACAAGTACATTTACGGACTTTAGTAATCAGTGAGTTCATTGCATAGATGGCTGCTTATATCTACAATCAACCAAGGAGATTACTGTCAGCAATGAGTGATGTTTTATCCAATCAGTTTAATACCTTACAATGGGTAGGTGATTTCAGCATTCAGAGAGAATTTCAGGCTCAACTTTGGACAGCCAATGTCTCCTGGGAACTCATCAAGGACCTTCATCAGAGCCCCTGGTTTGTAGCCTGCCTGGGGAATTTGGACTAGTGCATCCCTATGGTCTTGTGAGAGAATTTTTTAAAATTTCATACTATTTACAGATATTTCTTATAGATTCTGTTTCTCTAGAGAACCCTGACAAATATTGGTTATGATTCATTTTAAGTTAATATTTGTATATGGTGTGACGTAGGCATGGAGATTCACATTTTTACATACTGGTATTCTGTTGTTCCAATAACATTTATTGAAAAGATTTTATTTTCTTCTGTAAATTGCCTCAATACCTTTGTTGAAATCAACTGACAATATTTGCATGGGTCTGTTTCTGGATTCTGTATTTTATCTATATTTAGGCTAATCCCACATTGTCTTGAATGTTATATATTATATAATTTGAGATCAGGTAGTAATTTTAGTCATCCCAGTTTGTTCTTTTTCAAAGTTGTTTTGATTCTTCTAAGTCACTTTCAATTTCATATAGATTTTAGAATCAGCCTCTAAAGTCCTACCAAAACATTTTTAGGGATTGTATTGTTTTGCATTGAATCTATAGATCATTGTGGTTCCCCTACCCTGGTTATATCAACTTCCCTCTGGACCAAAGCTTTGATGAAACAGACTTTATCTGGAACTTCAAGTCTTGGCCAACATGGCAGAGGGAAAAGGAGCCATGTGTGATCTTAAACTACTGCTAGAAACAATGCATATCATTTACACTCCCATTTCATTGACCAAAGAAAATAATATGTCCACAACTGAATTAAATAGGGCGGGTGTGTATAATCCTACTGCATGGAGTGACATAGAAGGAGCAATGCACATGGGTGAGCTATAATATAATATAATACAACATATTTTTTAATTGGGGTTTCCTACTAAAATACAAATCTAGTGGCCATTAATACACTGAAAATTAAGTTATTATTTTCAATGGCTGCCTAGTATTCCATTGTGTGAAATTAAGACAATTTATTTGCTCAATCCAATTTGGATTGATATAAGATTACAGTTTTTTTCTTTATTATAAACCATGCTGCAAGGAAATTTTGCAATTATTTTCTGAACACTAATCAATTAATTTAGGAAGAGTCAATATATTTATGATATTGAGAGTTCACATTCCATAATATATTACATAGCACCATGTGTTTTTAATTACTTCACATTCTACATTGTGTAGTACTGGTTCATGTATATTCTTCATGTGTATTATAAACATTATTAAAAATTATTTCTGTGCATTTTCAGGTTGTTGCATTTATGACTTTTCTGAATTTAAAATTTCTAATTTTATAGTTATGTATTATTCTTTTATTGTATTTTGTATATTTATTTTATAAATAATAACATTATTGATTTATCCCAATATGTCTAATAGATTTTCAATTCATTTTTCTAAGTTGTCTAGATAACAATTTTATCTCCCCATAATGACATTTGCCTATTCTTTTTAGCATTTATGCCTATCTTTTTGTTTCACTGTGTTGTTAGAACTTCCTGAATAAAGTAAAATTTTATTTAGAAGAACCAAATGCTATGTTTTTTCTCATTTTACTGAAATATTCCTCAGCTTTGGTCACTGATGTTAGTTTTCAATTTGATAAACAAATAACACGCATACCCTCAAACTTTGTTACATGTGTGCACAAATAGAAATGTAAACATGTTCATATTAAGGAGGTTTTATTCTCTTTATATTTTACTAGAACATTAATCAGAAATCCACGCTGAATTACATTAGATTAATTTTGTGAATGTTGCTCTATTAGCAGTATAATTCTTAAGTTTATATTGATATGTAAATTCTTAAAACACAATAGTTTTCCCCTGTACCAAGCATAATTAACATTTAGGTAGGATTTATGGCATATCACAAACCATGTGTGACAATGGCGTAAACAAAAAATTATGTTTCTTTGAAAATAAAGAAAATTAAAAGATATTATGACTTGTAATTATGGTTTCTTACATAAAATTACAAGAAAGGAAGTTGAGGGGCTGTGAGCCCTCTCACCTCAGAGAAGCCATCAGCATTTTTCAGTTGTACACCTTGCTAACTATATAGCCTACTCAAGGTGGGAAGCTATATCCCATTTTTGGGAGCAGCCACATCTCATCAATTCTAGTTATGAGGAACAAGCCCATAGTAATGTGTCCAGACTCTCATTTACCTTGATCCAATATACTGCAATAAATTTATTGACTTTTTATGACAAGGAGGATTCAAAGCAAGAAAGACATCCTCAAGTGTCTTAAGAAGGAGTAAAGATCCTTAGTCAGCTGTTAACCTTTCCCCTCAAGGGAATATTTATGTAATCATATTTGCTTAATTTATTAATTTAATCAATGCAATTATTAGAATTTCATTACTAGATTTTCTAATATTGAACCATATTTACTTTACTGGAAATAAAATCAATAGAGATAGATTTATTATTCTTTTAATATATAACTGTGTGATACTTGCTAATATTTATTTGTATTATTTATATCAATATTCATAAATGAAAATAAATGAATCTGTAACTTTTCCTTAATATTTTATTATGAAAAATTTCTAAGAGCAAACATGAATGAGTTTTATGGTGACATATTCTACCAACTTTATATTTCTTCATCAGTTATCTACCTATCTATTCACCCATCATCTAACTTCTTTGAAGCATTTCAGATTAAATCAAAGTTATCAGTTCACTCTAACTTCACCAAATAATATCATTACTAGAATCCACTATATCCTCATCCTTTTTCTTTTGGTGTGAAATTTTAATGCAATGCAATGAAAAAAATCTTAAGAGCATATCCACTGAGCTGTGATAAGTGTATATAGTTATGCAACCACAATTCACCCCAGAAGGTTCCATCATTTGCCTTCCCAATTGATCCTTATCTTCACCTTTCCTCTGGGAGACAACCATTTTTCTGATTTTCACACCAAAGTTTAATTATGCTTATTCTAGATCTTTTTGTAAATAGAATCAAAGTCTTTTGTAAGCCTTCTTTCAATCAGCCTAAGGTTTTTGAGGCAAATCCATTTTGTTGCCTTATGAGACTTCAGTCTTTTAAATTACCCAATTAGATAAATAAACAACAGTTTGTTAATCCATTTTCCTATGAATAAGCATTTGGGCTGTCTTCTATTGACATTCTTTTGCATGTGTTTTGGTTTTCATTCCTTTCCAGTAAATTTCTAGGAGTGGATTGGTTGGTTCAGGGAGTAGTTCTATGTTTACTTTTATTAAGAAACTGACAGATCTCTTGCCATAGTTTTGTATCATTTTACCTTCCTACCAACATCATATGAAAGTTTCTACCTTCTCTTTTTCCCCTTACCCCTCCCTCCTTCCTGCCTTCATCTCTTTCTGATTGTTTTTCTTAATTTAAATTTCCACAAGTTAAATTACTTACTGTGTCTAACAGTAAAGACATTTTTCACTTTAACTTATTTTATTCCAGGAAATTTTAGTTGATACATAAAACTAAAAACAATGACCAAGATTACATACTTGACCCATCTTCACCAATATTAGATTTTTATTCTTTACCTTTCTAGTAGGTGATCATTAGATGTAATATTTTATTAGCAATATTAAGGGTATAAATATTGCCCATTTTTCCCTATTTTAGCCTATTTTTATATCTTCCTTTGTAATTTTCTTCTTTATGCCACAAACACATTCTCCATGGGAGAGTTCATTGTTCCACTCAGGCTTTCTATTACTCAATCAAGTTTGTAAACATTAATGTTTCTAGACAATTGTTCATTTCTTTTATTGGTATATAATTGTACATAATAATAATAATATGAGTAAAAATATTAAACATATTGTCAATTTTAGAACCATGTTGAGTGACTGTGCCATTGTCTGATAACAATGCAATAAAATTTAAAAATACAGGTAAGATAATTCTAAAAGAACTCTATATTTTGAAACTAAGGCATACATGCTCATTCTCAGCTCTGATGTTCATGATTGTGTAGATTAAATAACCTGTAGTCAAATGTTTACTGCCAGGCTTCAGCAGAAAAAGTTATATAAGACTGGAACACACAGTCTTATATGTTTCTCTGTAAGCAGAGGCTGTCTGTGATTGGGAAACTCAGGAAGACTGGAGGAAAGTGACATGTGAGATAAGCCTTGTGTATTTGTGTATGTGTGTGGGTATGTCCGTATATAAATCAAGGGCATTGTTAGAATTTCATCTGTTTGCTTCTGAACTTATATTCCTTTCCCAGAGAGGGGGTTCTTGTGTGACACCACCCATCATCTTCCAATTCCTTTTTTATACAAAATTATATTCCATTGTTATTTGTGGTTACTTTTACATCTCTGTTTCAGTGTCTTGACTAAGTTAAATTTGCAAATTAATTCAATTGTGTATTTATTTCTTTTGGATACTTTTTGGTAAGCTTCATTCACTGAATTTATAAGCAATGGTTTATACCTTCACAAGGTCTTCTAGTAGGTCTTTTTACATTTCTGGTACCTTTATTTAGAATGATTGGGGTGATTGGATCAGCATTTTCAAGAAGATTGTGATTTCCAAGTCAGGACATGCCAGGTCCAAACTAGTAATCTTATCTGCATCTAAAACCTGCAACTGGTCTTTTAACAAACAATTAGAACACAGTGAAAAAATATCTGCCCTATATGCCTCCTCTTCCCAAAGTTATTCCTAGCTAACAGTGTACCAGTGAATGCAGATATTAATTGCTTCCTTGGGATTCTTTGCCCCAATGACCTCATCCAGTAAATACACCACGTATCCTTCATTGAGACTTCCTCACTCTCTTATGATTTTAGAGAAAAAGAAGATTCCACTCCTTTTAGGAGCTGACACATTTCTTCATTCCTGGTGCTTGCGTTTCAACTTCAGGTAAAAGATGGTAGCAATTCTGCCAAGAAAATCTACATTTTTCTCTTCACCTGCAAATGTCCCTAAAGTCTTCAGGCAAAATATTTATGGAGACAAAGTCAGTTACTTGTCTATGGCTCCTTTATCAGAAATAAGTAATAAAATGCTCTTCTGTTAATCAGATTGAAGAGAGGTGACTATTATTATTTTTTTTAAACTTTATTTTGTACATTTAATAATTGAAAACATAAGCAATTAAAAACTAAAAAGTAAACACAGATGAATAAATATATACATTTCTCAATTAAATGTAATGGATACATGTAAATTTTTTTGTTTTTTTTTTGTGTGTGTGTGAATCAAACAATATATTACACGATATATTTGGTTCATAGTAATGCATTCATACAGTATTTGTCCTTTTGTGTCTGGCTTGCTCCACTCAACATAATGTCCTCCAGGTTCATCCATGTTGCCATATGCATTATGACTTCATTTCTTCTTACAGCTGCATAATATTCCATCATGTCAATAGACCACAGTTTGTTTATCCATTCGTCTGTTGATGGACACCTGGGTTGTTTCCAACTTTTGGCAATGGTAAATAATGTGGCTATGAACATCGGTGTGCAGATGTCTGTTGGTGTCACTGCTCTCAGTTCTTCTGGGTATATACCCAGTAGTGATATTGCAGGGTCACGTGGCAAGTCTATATTCAACTTCTTTAGGAACTGCCAAACAGTCCTCCATAGTGGTTGTACCATCCTGCATTCCCACCAACAGTGAAGAAGTGTTCCTATCTCTCCATATCCTCTCCAACACTTGTAGTTCTCTGTCTTTTTCATAGTGGCCATTCTGATAGGTGTGAAATGATATCTCATTGTAGTTTTGATTTGCATTTCCCTAATCATGAGTGAGGTTGAGCATCTCTTCATATGTTTTTTTGCCATTTGTATTTCTTCTTCGGAGAAATGTCTATTCAAGTCTTTGACTCATTTTTTAATTGGGTCATTTGTATTTTTATTGTTGAGGTGTAACATCTCTTGATATATCCTGGATATTAAACCCTTATCAGATATGTGATTTCCAAATATTTTTTCCCAATGTGTGGGCTGCCTTTTCACCCTTCTGACAAAGTCCTGTGAGATGCAAAAGTGTTGAATTTTGAGGAGGTCCCATTTATCGAATTTTTCTTTTGTTGCACGTGCTTTGGGTGTGAGGTCCAAGAAACCACCACCTACTACAAGGTCTTGAAGATGTTTCCCTACATTTTCTTCTAGTAGTTTTATGGTCCTGGCTTTTATATTTAGATCTTTGTTCCATTTTGAGTTGATTCTTGTATAGGGGGTGAGATAGGGGTCCTCTTTCATTCTTTTGGTTATAGATATCCAGTTCTCCCAACACCATTTGTTGAAGAGGCTGTTTTTTCCCATCAGCGTGGGCTTGGTAGGTTTGTCAAAAACCAGTTGACTATATAGGTGAGGGTTTATTTCTGGATTCTCAATTCTATTCCACTGATTGATATGTCTATCTTTATGCCAGTACCATGCTGTTTTGACCACTGTAGCTTTGTAATATGTTTCAAGGTCAGGCAGTGAAATTCCTCCCACATTGCTTTTTTTTAGAATACTTTTGGCTATTCGGGTGCACTTACCCTTCCAGATGAATTTGGTAATTGCCTTCTCTAATTCTGTAAAGTAAGCTGTTGGGATTTTGATTGATAGTGCATTGAATCTATAAATCAGTTTGGGCAAGATTGACATCTTCACGATATTTATTCTTCCAATCCATGAACACGGAATGTCTTTCCATTTGTTTAGGTCTTTTTAAATTTCTTTTAGCATTGTTTTGTAGTTTTCTGCATATAGGTCCTGTACTTCCTTGGTTAAATTAACTCCTAGGTATTTCAGTCTTTTTGTTGCAATTGAAAATGGAATTTTCCTCCTGATTTACTCCCCAGATTGTTCAGTACTAGTGTACAAAAACATTACTGATTTTTGCGTGTTGATTTTATATCCTGCCACTTTGCTGAACTCATTTATTAGTTCAAGTAGCTTTGTTGTGGATACTTCAGGATTTTCTAAATACAGGATCATGTCATCCGCAAACAGTGAGAGCTTTACTTCCTCTTTTCCTATTTGGACGCCTTTAATTTTTTTGTCTTGTCTAATTGCCCTAGCTAGAACTTCTGGTACAATGTTGAATAACAATGGTGACAGTGGTCATCCTTGTCTTGTTCCTGATCTTAGGGGGAAAGCTTTCAACCTTTCCCCATTGAGTATGATGTTGGCTGTAGGTTTTTCATATATGTCTTTTATCATATTGAGGAATTTTCCTTTTATTCCTATCTTTTGAAATATTTTTATCAAAAAAGGATGTTGGATTTTGTTAAATGCCTTTTCTGCATCTATTGAGATGATCGTGTGGTTTTTTTTCCTTCAATTTGTTAATGTGGTGTATTACATTGTTTGATTTTCTTATGTTGAACCAGCCTTGCATACCAGGAATAAATCCCACTTGGTCATGATGTATAAGTCTTTGGTAATGCTGTTGGATTCGATTTGCAAGTATTTTGTTGAGAATTTTTGCACCTATGTTCATTAGAGAGATTGGTATGTAATTTTCTTTTCTTGTGGAATCTTTATCAGGCTTTGGTATTAGGGTGATGTTGGCTTCATAAAATGTGCTGGGTAATTTTCCCTCCTCTTCAATTTTTTGGAAGAGTTTAAACAGGATTGGTGTTAATTCTTTTAGAAATGCTTGGTAGAACTCACCTGTGAAGCCATCTGGTCTGGACTTTTCTTTGCTGGGAGATTTTTGATGACAGATTCAATCTCCTTAATTGTGATTGGTTTGTTAAGTTCTTGTATTTCTTGTTGTGTCAGTGTAGGTTTGTTATGAGTTTCTAGAAATTTGTCCATTTCATCCAGGTTGTCTAGTTTGTTGGCATATAGTTTCTCATAATATCCTCTTATGATTCTTTTTATTTCTGTGAGGTCATTTGTAATTTCCCCCCTTTCATTTCTGATTGTATTTATTTGCATCTTCTCTCTTTTTTTCTTTGTTAGTCTAGCAAGGTGTTTGTCAATTTTATTGATCTTCTCAAAGAACCAGCTTTTGGTTTTGTTGATTTTCTCTATTGCTTTTTTGTTCTCATTTTTATTTATTTCTGCTCTAATCTTTATTATTTCTTTCCTTCTTTTTGCTTTGGGATTGGTTTGCTGTTCTTTTTCTAGTTTCTCAAGTTGTTCAGTTAAATCTTTGAGTTTAGCTCTTTCTTGTTTCTTAATATAGGCATTTAGGGCTATAAATTTCCCTCTCAAGACTGCCTTTGCTGTATCCCATAAGTTTTGATATGTTGTGTTCTCATTTTCATTTGTCTCAATATATTTACTGATTTCACTTGCAATTTCTTCTTTGACCCACTGAATATTTAGGAGTGTGTTGTTCAGTCTCCACACATTTGCAAATTTCCTTTTTTCCTGTCTGTTATTGATTTCTTGTTTCATTCCATTATGATCTGAGACGATGCTTTGTATAATTTCAATCTTTTTATATTTATTGAGAGCTGTATTGTGACCTAACATGTGGTCTATCATGGAGAAAGATTCATGTGCACTTGAAAAGAATGTATAACCCGCTGAGTTTGGATGCAGTGTTCTGTATATGTCTGATAGGTCTAACTTGTTTATCATATTGTTCAAGTACTCGGTTTCCTTGTTGATCTTCTGTCTAATTGTTCTATCTAATGATGTGAGAGGGGTGTTGAAGTCTCCAGCGATTATTGTAGAAATGTCTATTTCTCCCTTCAGTTTTGCCAGTTTGTCTCATATATTTTGGGGCACCCTGGTTAGGTGCGTAGATATTTATGATTGTTATATCTTCCTGGAGGATCGTCCCTTTTATTAATATATAATGGCCTTCCGCATCTCTTATCACTTTTTTGCATTTGAAGTCAGTTTTGTCTGATATTAGTATAGCTACCCCTGCTCTTTTCTGTTTACTATTCGCATGGAGTTTCTTTTTCCAACCTTTTAATTTCAGCCGGCTTGTAGCCTTGTGTCTGAGGTGAGTTTCTTTTAAGCAGCATATGGATGGCTCATGTTTTTTTATCCATTCTGTCAGCCTGTATCTTTTGATTGGGGAATTTAATCCATTCACATTCAATGATATTACTGAAAATGCACTATTTATTTCCTCCATTTTATTCTTTGGTTTTCCTATGTTATGTTATTTTTGTCTTTCTTTTTACTCTTTTGGTTATCCTTTCTGCTTCTCTTTCTTCTATACTCTCCTCCAAGCCTCTCTCTCCTGTCTTTTTCTTTCAGGTTCTAAGGCTTCCTTTAATACTTCCTGAAAAGGTGGATTCTTTTTTGCAAACTCTCTTAGTTTCTGTTTGTTTGTGAATACTTTATATTCACCTTCATATTTGAAGGACAGTTTTGCTGGGTAAAGAATTCTCGGCTGGCAGTTTTTCTCTTTCAGTTTCCTAATCGTATCACACCACTGTCTTCTCGCCTCCATGGTTTCTGAAGAGAAATCTGCACAAAGTCTTACTGGACGTCCTTTGTACGTGATCGTTTGCTTCTCTCTTGCTGCTCTGAGTATTTTCTCTTTATCTTTTACATTTGACATTCTGAATAAATATGAGTCTTGGCGTAGGTCTATTTGGATTTATCCTTATTGGGGCACGGTGTGCTTCTTGGACATGTAAGTTCATTTCTTTCATGAAAGTTGGGAAATTTTCAGCTATTATTTCCTCAAATACTGTTTCTTCCCCTTTTCCTTTCTCTTCTCCTTCTGGAATTCCCATGACACGTATGTTCTTGTGTTTTGTGTTGTCATTCAACTCTCTGAGCCCCTGCTCAAGTTTTTCCATTCTTTTCTCTCTCTGTTCTTTTCTCTCTTCAATTTTAGCTGCTCTGTCTTCAGTATCACTTATTCTTTCTTCTATCATTTTGAGTCTGCTGTTGTATGCTTCAAATGTATTTTTTCCTTCACCTATTGTGTCTTTCATTCCCATGAACTCCGTTACTTTTCTGTTCATGATTTCAAATTCTTCTTTATGTTCGCGCAATGACTTCTTGATGTCATTGATCTTTAACTATATTCTCTTTCATCTCATTAATTTGATTTTGGAAATGTGTGCTCATCTCACTGATTAGTTCTCTCAAATTCTGCATCTCTTCTGGGACTTTGCTGTATTCCTTTCTTGGGCCATGTCTTCTATTTTCTTAGTATGGCCCATAATTTTTTGCTGGTGCTTAGGCATCTGGTTAGTTTGTATTTTACTTAGATGCTCTATGTCTTTCTCTTTTATGGGGTTTTAGTGGCAGAAGGCTGTGAGTTACCACCGCTCTTTGATTTTTGGCTCAACCTTGATTGTTAGGATTGTTCTGCTGGTTGCTCAAAACTGGGCAGTGGACCCAGTAATTGGTTGTAGAGTCGTTTCCTCGGGCCTTGGGCAGGGAGGCTATAGAGGCCAGGAAAAGCCTCTCTTACTTATTAATTTTCTTATGTGCACTTACTTGGTCTGCCAGGAGATGGCGCTTGTTGGCAGCTCTCAATTCAATGCCTTGTCGGAGCATATTTGTTGTGACACAGACCAGATCAATGTGATAGAGCTTCTTGTCTGGGGTCTAGGAGCCCTGTGATTCAAACTTTCTGAGACAGTTCTCCAGACTTCTCTCATAGCGCCCCCCTTTTCCCAGCTAGGAAATATTTCCACTCCCTTCTGAATCCTCAACAATCAGTCCGTTAGTAGAGGAGGAGATTGGGAGGTTTGTATATCTTTAGTCCCTTGCAGGCTCCAACGCAAACAATTGCGCAGCCCTACCCAGCCTGGAAGGGCTCTCAGGACAGGGCAGACCAAACCTGGGATTCCAAAGCAGGGTCAGCCCCAGGCTCTCTCTCCCCTCTCCCGTGGTGTCCTCAACAATTAGTCCAGGCTAGAAGAGAGGGAGGTTGCGAGGATCGGATTTCTCCAGTCCTTTCCAGGCTTCCAGGGCAAACCGCCGTGTGGAAGGGTCTGGGGGGCTCTGCAGCCCATATTTCAGGTCAGAACCTGAGTCATCCTAAGGCTGTGTCCCTCTCTCTTCCCTTTCTGGGAATGGCAGATCCCTGAAGGCCCCTCTGTCTGTGGTCGCAGGCCCAGGGGCCCGAGAATTCTGAAGAGTGTGGGGGAAGGTGCCAGCAGCAGCAGAAGCTGCTACTTGCAACTCACAGTTCTGTAGTCACGATTTCTCTCTTCTGTCCCTCTCTCCTCTGGGTGGTGTGCAGCCTTCACCTGCTGTCCTAAACCCTAGAAAATCTTTTTCGAGGCTGTTTCAGCTTGTCCTCTAGCTATTTTTCTGGAGAAGAGATTCCCGTATCTTACTAGTCCGCCATCTTCCCGGAAGTCGCTTACTATTATTTTTAAAAATATTTTACCAGACAATATATGCTTCACTTATTTGAACTGATTAAATAAACTATTTTTATAGAGAACCAATACTATTAGTCACTACAATTCATGGAGAAAGTGCAAATTAGAAAATGTATTATATGAATACCATGCTAATACCCTAAACAACTCTGATCTCTTTCAACATATAAATGTACGTTATTCTGTAGAAGAAAATTAATTTATGGTTCGCTTATAATTAGATTAATTTTTTAGGAACTATAAAACAGTTGTTTAAGATGTCTTTATGACAGTAAAAATGAATGGTCCTCATTGTGAATATATAGGCATAAATATATTTTTTTAGTGATCAGCCCTACTTTCATTTTCTAACTTATTCTATATGGTCTTGTTTAAGGATTTCTGTTGCCAAGAAGAAATTTGCAGATGGAAATTTCTGACAAAGCTGCAACCATGATGCAACATCTCTCAGTATCTTAACTTGGTTCAGAAGGAAACTCTCTGGAGGTGAATGTCTTTCATGATATCAATTTCATTCATGAAGAACTGTTTTATTTTTGACAGGACACTACATTGAGTGAGAAAACAACAAACTTTTTATTTGTCTTTTATTTTTAGAATGAATTCAGTGAAGGGAAAATGTGAGATTAGTGGCCAAACAGGAAGTGTGCTTGTATTTGCAAATTTTCTGATTGGAGATGATGGCTAAAGCCCTCATGTAAATGAGATTGGCTGGAAAGATCTTGTAGAGAAAGGAAAGCAGAGAGATGGAAAATACCTGTTTTCTACTTAAGTCATGGCTATAAGACCTTCAAAACATTATTTATTGCCCCTTCCTGCAAGATTCTTATAAAATGCATGGTAAAGCTAACTGTAATATAGTGAAAGAGTAAATATAAAAGTCAATGTGTCATAAATACAGAATGACTGCTACACAATAAAAACTTCAGGAGCTCACAGAACAATACACACATTAAAACAGTATTGATTTAGATATTTTATAAACTGAGAAGCTGCTACATGTTTTTATCTTGGAAGAAACATGATAAATAGTCATATATCAGTGAATTTTTAGGATCTAATACAAAATGAAGGCAGTAGAACAGGATTATTAGAGATGCAGGAGGCAGAAGTTGGGGTCAAATATGAAGCTGCATTTTCAGTTGAGCAGCTTGGAAGATGGTATGCAATATTTTCAAGGAAGTCATCAAAACCTTTTGTGGTGGAAACTTGGACTCATGGGTAGATAAATTGAATTAAAGGTCATATTAGGATATGCATACATAAACACAGACATACTAGTATCCAGTGTCATAATTAAAACTGTTAAAAAGAACTGAAGATAAACTCATTGTATCAGAAGCAATGAATTGAAGTCATGTGATTGTGTGAAAATGTTGAGAATTGGCATAAAAGAGAAGAAAACAGATTTTTTTTTTAAAAGAAGCTTTATATAACATAAATGTTACATAAAAAAATATAGGGGATTCACATATACCCCACCCCTTCCCCCTTCCACACTTTCCCCCATTAACAACATCTTTCATTAGGGTGGTACATTTGTTACAAATGATGAAAATATACTGAAGCATTGCTACTAAGCATGGACTATAGTTTACATTGGAGTTTACACTCTGCCCCGCACAATTTCATAGGTTATGACACAATGTATAATGGCCTGTATCCTTCGTTGCAGTCATGCAGGACAATTCCAAAGTACCAAAAACATATTGTCATGCAGGACAATTCCAATGTACCATGGAAACAGATATTGAAAACAATGAAATGACAATAATGAGGAGGAAGAAGAATAAAATTCAATATAGAAAAGAGAAATCTGTCATAGTGGAGGAAGAATGAAACTGTTAAGAATTTCGTAATAGAGCTTAAAGAATAAAAGCACAGTGATTAATATATTTCATTATTAAGAGTAATGAGGCAGAATGGAAGTGAGAGAAACCCATTGTATTCACTGCTAAAAGATGATTGTAAAGTTTGTGAGTTCTGTGTCAGTACAGCAAAAGGACAGAAAACATATATAGGATAATGAAATGTAGGAATGTGGAAAGAAGGGCAGCTTCAGCTGCTGTCTCGTACAACAGTGAAATCAGAAAACCAACCCTTCTGATTATGTATATAGATATACATATAATTTTCGAAGTCATATAATTTTGCATCTGCATTTAGAACAAGATAAGAGAAGATAAAGAGAACAGAAAAGACAAAATTAAGTCTAAAGGCACTTTTACGTTCTAAAATTGAGGGGATATAAGCATGCTTAGAGATAGAGGTAAAGAAACAAAAGTAAAAGTTTAAGATACTGTATATTTAGAAAATATGCAAAATAGAAAAATCCTAGGGAAGGTATCAAAAGAACAGTAATGGTGACATAAAACTGGGATAAGGGTTTAAATATGGAATTATTATTTATATTCAAGAATTAAAATACTAAATATGAGGAATATGCTCTCATTGCTTCTTTTAATGTGGTGCCCAGAAAAGGTGTTGAAACTGTAGGTTTCTATTCAACCTTGGGTACTTATTTTTGTAAATATATCTTTTCTTTTAGCAGCAATGCAATGAAAGGTAATGGTCAGCCGCAACATAAGCTCTTTCAGTGGCTTTTTCTTGCTGGGTTTCTCTAGCCAACCTCTGCTAGAGATGGCCCTCTTTGTTTTCATTGTGATTTTCTAATTGCTGAACTTGCTTGGCAATACAGCCATCATTCTTTTTGGCTTCTCTGGATTCTGGCTCCACACCCCAATATACCTCTCCCTGCAACAACAGCACTACTGTCCTCCAGCTGCTGTTCAACTTGAAGGGCCCAGATAAGATGATAACTTATGGTGGTTGTGTTGGTCAGCTCTGTGTGGCTCTGGCAATGGTTTCCACAGAGTGCATCCTTTTTGTAGTAATGGCTGTTGACTGCTATGTGGCAGTATCATGGCCTTTGCACTACACCATGCTCATGCATCTTTGTGTCTGTTTCCAACTGGTGACCATGATCTGGCTGACGGGTTTGACCAGCTCATTAGTGCAGATGATGTTAATCAGGCAGGTTCCGCTTTGCAGAAGAAAGGTCATAACCTATGTCTTCTGTGAAGTGCCAATTCTCCTCAATCTTGCCTCTGTAGATACTACCTTCAATCAAATGGAGCTCTTCCTGGTCAGTGCACTTTTACTCCTTGTGCCCCTCTTTCTCATTCTAATTAACTATAGCTGCACTGCAAAGGCCATGTGGAAGATTAGGTCATCTGAATGATGCCAGAAGATGCTCTTCCCACTTGGCAGTGCCTCCCAGGACCAGAACAAATTCATGGTCTTATTTTATATAATCATAACTCCAACTCTAAATCCTTTAATTTACACATTACAAATAAAGATATGAAAGGGGCACTGAGCAAAATGATGGGAAAAGATTCATGAAAAAGAAAAATGTGAAGAGATGATAGATATTGGCAAATGGAGAAGGGCTTAATGGAAGCCATGAGATGCTTTTAATTCTGAAAATATGGTAACATCTCTTTTGTTTGTAAGTAGCCTAACTCATGTGTTAGAAGATACACACACACACACAGAGAGACAACCATGTGTTTTTGTTAACATTTTTATAAATCTGCAAGGGTAAGATACCTGAGCAGATTAGCTAACAATACCTCTCTATACTGCCACTGGCCAAATCCATTACCTGGACAAGTCATTTAATTTCTCTCTTTGTCATTATCATTGCCAAAAAGGGCAATAAATATACTTGCCCTCATAATTGTGAGGTTCTTGTGAAGGTGAAATTAGATAAAAGAGTGTTCTGTAATCTTCAAAGGTAAAATATTTAACAGTCCACATACAATTATGAGGGAAGATTGATCTTAGTTTTATATTATCTAGAATTATAGATCTCAAAATGGATAGTTACTTCAGAAGCAATCTGGCTTAATTCATCCAGTGTATGAATCTCCATAAAATATCTATTGAATAGTTATCCTTCATAGTTGAAAATTTCTACAACAAAGGCATATAGATTTTGCAAGATAAATGCTCTATATTTGGATATGAATGCTCACTATATTATTCTTTGTTAAATTAATCTCAAAGTCTGCTTCTTTTCTACTTAAACCTGTTGACTTGGATTTTTGCATTCAAAGCCAGACAACATAGGCTCTCTTAATATAATCTTCCCTTTGCCTAAAAGATTTTTGGCATAACAAACAAATTAACACATTCACTTCTGTGAATTATTAAATAATTATTTACTATTTCTTTTCTAACATGATGACAAATCTAAACCATTCTTTTCTTTTTAAAATTTTTACCTGTTCCCACAAATAAACTTTATCGAGTGGATGTACATGGATTAATGAGGGGAGCTGTATTTGCCCTTTAAATTCAAGGGGTAGTTTTTGTTCTAAAAGCCAACCTAATTATAAAATGTGAAGTGACTTTTCAATTCTTTCCTACAGGCTTTCCACTTTGTCTGTATAGAAACTAAAATGACCATCCTTTTTACTGATAGAAAATGGGCTTCCACACCACCATAGAGAATTTGCAGTGATCATTATGAATTACATCCCCACTGTGTTGGCATGGTCCCATTGGGATCATTCAGAGATCAGAAGTTTGTGCCCATGTTAAAGGAGGTGTGTTCATCATTTTCCCATTCAGTATTCCTTCTACAGTATGGAAATTCCTACAAATGTCACTCTGAAATTGACAATAAAACAAGAAAAAATAATGAACTTATTAATATTGGAATCTTCACCACCCACTTTATTTCTTCACCCAGAAATGTCTGAGGCATCTTGGACTCTGGTTCCTTTTCAGGTCAAGTCAGCCACTACTGCCCACTGTTATTTCCTAGTAAGTTTCTTATTTGTTTACCATTATTCTAGCATACCTTATAAAAGAGTGTCAATTTTATAAATACTTGTTGAATAAATGAATGAATTAAAAGAGGGACACATATTGCGTGGCAATATTATCATCATTAAATCGGAAAACTTAAGAGAAATAAATTAATATTGATTACACTACAATAAGTTGACTAGTTATTAATGATATATTAAATTCAGTAGATTCATTTATTCAATTATTTCATGAATATAAATTGTGCAATAACTATTTTATTATTTTCCTATCATAATTTTTATGTCATCACTAAAATTTTACTCAGAAGTAGCAGTGATAGCATGCATCCCTTTTGATTTAATCTTAAAGGGATTGTGTTCAAAATCTTCACACTAAATATGATATTAGAAGTAGATTTTCATGGATAACTCATAAGATAATAGAAGTTCCCTTTCATCTTTGCTTTTCTGAGAAAAAAATTAAAAATAGTTGTTCAACACTAACAAATCAACAAATCAACAATATCAACAAGATCAGTATTTTTCTGCATTTATTTGGAAAATTTTGATATTTTTATTTTAAACTACTACTGATGTGATTTGCATTCTTATGTTTACTGGATCATGCTTCTAAACCTGGATTAAGGACTATTTGATCATGATTTTTAAAAGAAATATTTGGCTGGATTTAGTTAGTGAATGTTTTATTTATAGATTTTGAATCTATGATAAGTGCTCACAATTCTTTTTGGACTAGTGCTTTTCTAGGAATAAAATCCTGATGACCAGTGAAGAATACCATACATGTTGTCCCTACTTTAAAGAAGACTACAGTCTACTGCTGAAAACAATGTGTGATAATTTGAAGCTCGGTGGACCCCTGAAAATCATGTCCTTAGAGATAAACCATTCCCATAGGTGTAAACTTACTATAGGTAGAACACTTTGATTTGATTACTTCAGTAGGGTGTGACCCAGTGTAGACCTCAGTCCTCTTACTGGAATCCATTATAGTCAAGCGGAAAACAGAGAAAGACAAAGAGAGAAAACCATGGAAGCACAGAGAGAAAGCCACAGGAGCATAGAAGAAGTAAGAAGAAGCCAGAGGCTGAAAAAAACAAAACACAGAATAGAAAGGATCACCAGTAGCTCGTCTTCTTGGTAGAAAGCAATGCTTGATGATGCCTTGATTTGGACATTTTTATCAGCCCCAAAATTGTGATCTTGCAACCTAATAAATCTCCATTGTAAAAGCCAACTCATTCCTGGCATATTGCATTTTGGTAGACCAGAAGAATAAAACAAAATGAAAAATAATTAGAAGACAGAAACCTGGATAATGTAATAACAAAGTTACAGGGGAATGCAGGAATCAGCAGCTGTGGGAAGTGACTTGTTCTTAGGGGAAATTGCATATAATATTATGACAGTTTGGGGATTTCTGTGGATCCCAGAAAGGATCCTGTCAGTGCAGAATCCTCTGATCGAATTGGATTCAGTTGGGAAGGGCTTCAATTTGATTACCCTAGTGAGGCAAGTGGGTTTTAGTCCTCTTGCTGGAGTGATTTGTAAATGGAGAAACATACAAAGAGACACAGAAAAAAGCAGCAGAGAAAGAGAAACCCTGAGAGGCAGAAAGAGAAGACCCGGAGGCTGAGGCTGCAATCAGTGGAGCTCAGAAGCCCAGAATGAGAGCCCATGTGAGGCTGATAGAGAGGCCTGGATGGGAGGGGACAGTGGAGACATATATCTGGTTGCCCGCAGCTGAGCTCAGAGAGAGAGAGCTTTGCTTGCCACCTGAATTTGCACAGAGCTACCATTATGCACTGCCACGTGCCTCATCACCAACAGCTTTAGTTTGTGTGAGACAGCATCTCTAATGATGCCTTGATTTGGACACTTTCATGGCCTTAGAGCTTAAGCTTTTAACCTAATAAATTTCCATTATAAACACCAACACATTTCTGGTATTTTGCTCCCAGCAGTTTTTAGCAAACTAAAGCAAACATAAAAGCTGAAAAATAAAAGAATGAAATTTGGAATAAGTAAGAGGAAATCTGACAAACAGAAATGGATTGTATTTCTAAGACAACAAGGAGACTGGAGGGCTAGGAAAGTGCTGGTGTGTTGGCTCAGTGGCACCACCAGGTATCATTTAAGTAGCAGGTAGGATTCTGGCAGGTAAGAAAGGTTGTCTCAGGTGTTCAGGGTGAAGGATATAGTTACAATTTGTAGCAAAAATGTGAGAATAAAGGATGGATGTCAAGGCACAGAAATTGTAGATAAAGAGAGTAACTTGTGAGCACCCCTTGGCTTGTAAGGACAATGGGAGAAAAAGGGCTTACAAAGTCCATAGAGATTGGGAGCTGTGGAGAGGGATGCCTGGCACATCTTGAAGGGATGCAGCTATTCTCAGAAATGTGCAGTGCTGAAGTAAAGAGAAAGCAGGGGATAATACTCTCCTTTTTCATCCCAAGTTTTCTCACCATCATGATCTTCTGGTGTTTTGAATTAGGAATCCTAACTATAATTCAGCAAGCAACCAAATTGAATAAGACAGACACAGTCCTTATGGATCAGCTTCCTTGGTACAGACTAGAACAAAGAAGGGTAAAAAAAAAAAAAAAGGTTCACAACTCAATGAACAAAATAGTCCCCAGTCTATCTCTTTCTGCCCTGAAATCTTGAGCATAAGTCTACATTCTCAAACATTTGCCCTAGGATGACATAATGACGTTTTCACCACCAGCATCATGCTTGTGTTCCAGGCAAGAAAAAGCAGGCAACTACCAGGAAAAATTCTCTCTGTTCTTAAAAATTTTTAACTACGGCTCACAACCTTCTTTTCCCTTTCTATCTCCCATAGTTGTGCAATGAATGGGCATGAGAGTGGTGAAGTGATATTATTGCATTAGGTGGTGCTGGTTTGTGAGAGGGTAGGGTGGGGAGAGTGGGTTGAACTGTCAGTAGAACTGGTGTGAGGGTTGGGGGATGGACCAGGTAAACACTGGGTATTTGCAGGTATGTGATTGAAAGTTTAGAGTGTTGGATGTGGGAGACATTTGGGTCAGGACACACCTGGGGCAGGCTTCTAAGGAGTGTTTGAGTGTTCATCTTGTCATAGTGTGTTGTATCAGTGGGTGGAGACCCCCATAATGAGTGGGAAGCTGTCAGACTCCCATCCTGAGGAGTGCTGCTATGTTCTCAAATAGAGGGGCAGAAGTCTGTTGAGAGCATAAGCAGTGCCTAATTGGGGAGGAGCAGCCAGTATGTCAAACCTTCAATGTTGTTGCAAATAATTACGGATCTTGTTCTTCGAGGAGTGAAGCTTGGTGGTTGCTGTGGATCCCAAGGGGAAGGGGAGGGAGGAATAGAATAGATGCAACATGGGCCATTTGGCGGGGTGAGGGGGATATAATTGTTCTTGCAATGACGGATACAGGCCATGTGAAATTTCAGCAAAATTTATAAAAGTGTAGGGTCCAAAATATAAACCATAATGTAAAATCATTGACCATGGTCAGTAGCAATGTTTCAATATTTATACATCAATTTCAACAAATGTACCAAACACATGTAAAATATTAATAGGAGAAAGGGGAAAATGAGGATGATGTTGTGTATATGGGAATCTCCTATATTCTGTACATGACTTGTGTAACCTAAAGCTTCCTAGAAGACAAAATGAAAAAAATAATATACTGGGGGAAATAAACAGAAGAAAATGTCACTGTACATACAAGATAACAGATATTACAGTGATGAAAGATATAATGTCAAAAATTATTTATTAATTTTATATTTTTAAAAATTTTTATTCCAATTATTTTTTAAAAATTGCATTTTATTAGTTATTTTTAAAACTATCATTATTATTTCATTTTCTTATTAATGGTCTTTGGTTATTTTCTTAGCTTCATTTTTAAAGATATTTGGATCCCAGAAGAGTTGCAACAATCATAGGGGAAGATCATTGGTACAGGGTGTCAATGATGGGGGATGCATGGGAGGAGATTCACCTGGGGCATAGCTATCAGGCATATAAATGTGTTCAAGTGTTCTTGAGGCATTGTCCTGGTGGTTGGAGATTCACACAATAACCAAAAGAATATCGGATTCCCATCCTGGGGAGTTCTGTCATGTTCCCTAATGGGCCAGCAAGAATCTGCCATGTGCAGGGGCAGTGACCAGTGAAGAAGGATGTACCATTGATGGGCCTTTGATATTGATGATTACTTATGAACCTTTACTTTTGAAATTGAAACTTATCCTAGTATTATAGGGTGCCTAAGAGTTACCTCCTTAGAGCCTCCTTGTTGCCCAAATGAGACCTCTCTCTAAGCCAAACTCACCATATAAATGCATTACCTTTCCCCCAGTTTGTTACATGAATCCTGGGAATGAGCTTCCCTGGCACTGATGGATTACTACCAAGCAAAAGCTAACAATGGACCTGGAAAAAGTAATTGACCAAAAGGGGGAAGGGGTAAAGACAAATGAGTTTATAAAGCTTAGATGATTCAAAGTCAGGAGGTCATTCCAGAGTTTATGCTTATGCACATCTCAGCAGGATCTCATTGACTACCAAAGTAAATATTGCCTCAAATAGCAGAGATATCCCGACATTATAGGTAGGGCAGACAGCTCAGGAGTTTGGTGCCCTCCCAGTCCACCCTACTTAGGAATTTATGCTCCTGAGCATGACATATTTGGACTCAGTTGTGGTTTCCCTACACATGGCTCTTCTGTCCCTTCCATTTGAACCTATTGTTAATTCTAGAGTTGATAAGTCTAGTCCAAGAAACTTAAATCTTTGGGCTGTCTATGTGCCATCTGGGCCCTGAATCACAACAGAGTTGGACACCTACTTTCCAGTTCACTGGAATCCCCCAGGACAACTGACAAGAAGATGATGAAGGACAACAGCCATCCCAATGAACAGAGAGAGTCTGCAACTCCAAAGAAGATGGTCTCATCCATCTGCCCTATGGGATCTAAGACCCCTCTCAATTAGAGGTTGAGTGGGCATCACCATCCCAGAATCTTCAGGATTGCAGAATGAATGATGGACTAGAGTAGACTTACTGGTATTCAAGTATAGATTTACCGTGATTCTAACAATGGAAGAACTTTTATCATTGATATGGAGGCAATGGCTTCTGGAGAGTCTGAGGAGAGAGATAGGGAAAACAGGCATAATATGGGGTATTTTCAGGAAGTGGGAATTATCCTGAATGGCATTGCAATAACAGATACAAGCCATTATATATCTTGTCATAACTTACAAAAATGTGAGGGAGAGAGTGTAAATCACAATGTAAACTATAATCTAGGCTTAGTGGCAATGCTCCAAAATGTGTTCATCAATTGTAACAAATGTGCCACACTAATGAAGGATGTTGTTAATTTGGGAGATGTTGGAATGTTGGGAACAGGGCATATGTGAATACCCTATATTTTTTATGTAACATTCATGTAATCTCTGTATCTTTATAAAAAATGATAAGTATATTTTTAAGAAAATAATTTTAAAAAATTTAAATCTGAAAGTTAAAACCCAAAGATTTCCTACATTTTGTTGGTCAAAACTGGGTCACCTTTAGCTTCAAGATAGCTAATTGAACATTTTTATATTGACACATTACTCTCTCAAAAAAATTGGGGTTAAATAACTTAAGAAATAAAGGGATGATGGATCTTTGGAAGAAGTAATCAGGATCAGCAAAAGATGAGCTTGGTAGAGAGTGGGGGAAGGGAGTGTCAGACATGAGAAACTGTGATCAAGGACTGGAAGTTTAGAAAGAGCATGTTGTAGGAGCAGGATTAGCTCAGGGTTGAGCATTTGCTTTGCATGTATGAGGTCCCAGGTTCAATCCCCAGTATCTCCTAAAAAAAAATAATTCATGTTAAATATCAGAAACTGGAATCAATTCAATAATTACAGAAAATAAAATGAGCTGTAGGAATCACCAAGTAGAGACTGGAAAGGAACGAGGAGCCAAATATTTAGTGCTGTTCAAGTCATTTTAAAGAAAATAGGTAGAAAAAAAATGGGATAATGAACATGAAAACCACATAAGAAAGGATTTTTGATGACAATCCAAATGAAAAATTATTACATAAATATGAAACACAATTAAAAGCCTAAAAAGAAAGAAAAATATTTACTACAGACATGCTATTTAATATTTTTATGTTATCCATTCAGAAAGATAATGTACAGACCACTGAAAAGACTTGAACAACCAAGCAGGAACAAGTGTTCAAGTTAAGAAGAGAAACTATCTGACCTATTTAGTTACCACTATGCAGAGAAAATATATGCGAACTTATGGAAAATCAAACATATATGTTAAACAATAATTGAATCCTTGTCATCTGAAATATAGGCAAAAATGAAATTTAATTCCTATTTTGGTGATGATGTGGGAGAATAAATTCTTTTTACACTTTTTCTTGGTACGTTACTGAAGAAACCAATAGAGGTATTTTTGAAAAGTGTCATGCGATCAGCAAAATTGTTCATATTAGGCAGTTTATTGAAGTGCTATATATAATTGGAAAAATAGAAACAATGTTAATGTCCAAAAGTAGAATAAAGATTTGCTTGACAAGTTGTTATATACCCTATTTTATAATAGAACACTTTCCAAGTATTAATAATACACACACACAAACATAGATGTATAGTTAGGTATAGATAGATGATAGATAGATGATAGATAGATGATAGATAGATAGATAGATAGATAGATAGATAGATAGATAGATAGACAGATGATAGATAGATAGATAGATATGTGTTGGAATGGGAAATGTACACAGTATATTGTTGAATGGAGAAAACAAATTATAAAACATTATGCATAGTTGGATACTATTTTATACAATATTTTATACATGTATGTGTTATTGCATTTAAGCTGCCACCTAATGGAACATGACATTTTATTGCAAAAATTCCTAAATATTTTTCAATGTAAAATGAGTTCTTGGGCAAGCACATATGGGAAATTCTGTTGACAATAATGATGATTTAGAATTTTTTAAAAATGCTTATCTGTCTCTCCCTAAAACAAATATGAATTTAAAGAGATGTTTGTGTGGGATGTGGTGGGAGGTGTGGGAGGTGGGCAACATGGGAATCTCAGTGGGTTCCGTGTAATATTTTAGGTAATCTAAGCACCTCTTAAAATATATGTGTATATATATATATATATATATATATATATATATATATATAACATTTTTGTAAGCAAATACACATATATGCACATATATTTATATATCATTTTGCAAATGTTTGTATGTATTGTGAGAATTTTGATTTTTACCCATAATAAAAAAAAAAAAAATTACATTAAAAAAAATCCAAAATTAAGGAGGCTTACTACTTTAGACTTTTTACCAATTAGTCCCAAATAAAGTTCTATTACACTAATGAGAGAATGAAAAAAATAAATAAATAAATAAAGATAATGCTTTAAAAACAACAGGGAAAAAAGAGAGAAATGTTTTTTCCTAAGTCCTGAAAGACCCATGACAATAATATTTCATATCTGTTATTCAGGATCTTACTTTTCTTTTTCTTTCCTTTAGCTCACAAAATTTCCATCTTATCCTGATCTCTGAATGAGGTGAACTTAAAAGTTCCACTCAAGGGTTATATCCATGGGCTATGATTTCTGAGGTTTAGCACTTTGGTTTTATCCTATCTGAAATATCCTAAGACTTCAAACTTGGAAATTAAATTAAAAAGTGAATCTGAACCAGGGATGCTATTGGGAAAAAATGGAAATGCAGTTATATTTTTTAAGATTCCTCTATAGATCAAGCTATGGCTAAGTTGAGCTCACAATATGATATTAAGAAATGAATGGGCAAAAAATTCTAGTAATAATTAGAAGAATAACAAAGAACAGGTTTAGTTTCCTGAGGAACTCTCAGAATAGAGCTAGCCAAGAGAGGCCATGAAAAAAACTATTCTTTAAGGAGAACAGATGTATAAAAATAGGAATGGAAAATGCAAGGAAATATATGATACTATCAAATTAGTCCAAATCTAAATCTAATGGAAATAGTCATAGAAGTTTAAAACTTTATGGATTAAATAGGAGATTAGACACCACTGAAGAAAGAATTCATGAAATGGAAGCTGGATCTGAACTCAGCACAAAGAGGTAAAAGGAGAGAAAAAAATGAAGGCAAGATTGAGAGACAGAGGATGAGAAGAAAATGATCATGATGGATCACTAATTCATAGATATTAACTAAAATGTATGAATAAATAACTTTATTCCATTGAGGTGAGTGTGACAGTTTGAGGCTTTTTGTGGATCCCAGAAAATATTATGTTCCTGGAGCTTATACATTCCTGTGGGTATGGTATACTTTGAACAGATTGCTTCAGTGAGATATGTCACAGGGTATGTCTTGACCCTCTTGCTGGAGTACTTTATAAATGGATGACTGAAAGAAGAAACACACAGGGAAAAGAACAGAAGCAGAGAAATCCCACAAGGCTGGAATCAGTAGAGCACAGAGACATTTGAAGAGGCCCAGAGGAGAGGAGAGAGACAAACCATATACCTGATCACCCACCTCTGAACTCAAGGAAATGTGAACTTGGAGGGAAAAGCAGACTTGAGCATAGACTGGTTACTGTTGTGCTCTGCCACTTGGCAGGAGTCCAAGAACAGTAGCAGCCAACTTTGGGGGAGACAGCATCTCTGATGATGCCTTGATTGGAACATTTTCAAAGCTTCAGAACTGTAAACTTTTAAACAAATAAATTCCCATGATAAAATCAAACATTTTTCTGGTATTTTGTTCCTCGAAGCTTTTAGCAAATGAAGACAAGGTGGTTTCAAATGTTTTCTCATTTCAAACAATACTGAAGTGACTAATGATGCACATGTTTCCTTGAATTTATCCATACATATTCCAAGAAAGTATAATTCTTGGAGTGGGCTTGCTGGGTTGTAAGAAATGTGTTTGTGAAACTTATTTGCTATTGCCAAATGATTTTCAAAGGAGATCAATTTTTTTAAATTTGTAAAATGATATATAAATATATAGGCATATATGTGCATTTGCTTACATAAATTTTATATATAAATATTTTACATATTTTAAAAGATGTTTAGATTACATAAATGTTACACAAAAATTACAGGGATTCCCATCTTCCCCACCTCCCACACCTCCCATAACATCCCACACAAACATCTTTCATTAGTGCAGCACGTCACTGGCAATGGCTATACATATCCTGGGGCTTTGCCACTAAGTATGGACCATATTTCACATTGTAGACCACACTCTCTCCCACACAGCTCTGCATGTATATGCTGATGTAAAATGGCCTATATCTGTCATTGTAATGTCACTCAGGATAATCCCCAAGTCCTGAAAAGCCCCTGTATTACAACTGCTTTTCCCTTCCCTGCCCCGAAAGCATCTAGTGGCCACTGCCTCCACCTCACTGTTAAAATTTCTTCCATTGCTTGAATCACAATATGTCTACAACAGAATATCATTAAGTCCACTCTAGTCCATAGCTCTTCCCCCAATCCTGAGGAGTCTGGGATGGTGATGTCCACTCCGCCTCCAAGTGAGAGTGGGCTTATATCCCATGAATGTGGTGGATGGGATTATCCTGCCTGCAGCTGCAGGCTCTCTCCATTCCCTGGGATGGCCATTGCCATCATCATCTCCTCACCAGGTGACTTGGGTGAGTCCATTGAGCTGTAGAGTAGGAGTTGCAGCTCCACCAAGATTCCAGGCACAGCTGGCACTTGGGCAGGCCAGAGGCTCCAGTCTCTGGAAGTACACCTACAAACTCCATAAAGACTTAGAAGTAAATGATGAAACTATTATTGGAAGCTGGAGGAAAGGTGATCCATGTTTTAAAGCCAAAGAGAACTTAGCAAGATTCACTTCTGATGATGTATGGAAGGCAGAATTTGAAATCTATGTGCTTGGACATTTAGCCAAGGATATTTCCAAATTAAGTGTGGAAAATACAGCCTGGCTTCTCCTTGCAGCTTATAATGAAATGTTAGAGGAAAGAGAACAGTTCTGAATTGTTGTGCACAAAGAGAACAGGAACTGATTCCAGAAATTCCAAGCCTCTGGAAATCAAGGCCCCAGATAATCATGCCCTATTTGAGGAATTAAATAAACATGGAACTTTGAGTCAGGATTGAAAATGTATCTATCCAGGAAATACTTGTGGAACGTTTTACTGCCTGATGGCTTGGACCCCTGCTTCCTGCATGCTAAACCAGCAAGCTTTTTGAGAGAGTTGTATGAAGGAAACCACTGTCAGCCTAGACTAAAAGGGACTTGGAGGGGAGAGATGAAAGATAAAACAGTTTTAAGAGGAAAACCATGGAAGCTGAGGTCTGGAATTAAGACATCTCCTTGAGCCAAGAGTGGAAACACACCTAGGTGTAGAGAGACAGTTTGTGAGGAGGAAATCAGGAAAAAAATACCATTTACAATAGTAAACAAAAGAATCAAATACCTAGGAATAAATTTAACTAAAGATGTAAAGGACTTATATACAGAAAACTACACAACA
>JAKSZT010038661.1:522993-601177 GCA_026826555.1 Tolypeutes matacus
AAAAAAAAAAAAAAAAAAAAAAAAAAGAGAGACAGTTTGCCCTGGCAGTTGAAGAGGGTGTATGTTCCTGCCCACTGTTTCAGGGAGAATTTTACTGCCCCAGGTTACAGAGAGGGTGGAGCACATTCCCCAAAAGTTAGGGAGAGTGAAGTCAACACCCAATATGTCTGAGAGTAGTGGGCTTGTTCCCCATAGATTAGGGAAGGCAATGTTACCAACTTATTTCTCTGAGAGAGTTGGGTTTGTACATAAGAGGTTAGGAAGAATGTTGCCTCCCACTCACTGTTCTAAGGGGGTTGAGACTCTACGCCAGAGTTTGGGTAAAGTGTGGCCATCACCCTAATGTTCTTGTAGGGTTAGTTGTGGAGCTCAGTCACCACCCAGATGCTTGATGAAGGTGGAATCAGGAAAATGTCCATTGGGCAAGCCTGTGGAAAGGCTGAGTCCTCATGAGGCTCCAGGGAGAAGAAACATCATCTTAAGAATGACTTTCAGACTTTGAAAGTGAATGAAGTATGCCCTGCAGATTTATGGAATGATTCTGGACCCATAACTCATGTTTCCTTCCCGATTTTTCCTTAGTGTAGTGCAAATGTTTATCCTTTGTCCATTCGTGTATCAGAAGCAAATTGTTTCATAAGTTTCAGAGGTCTACAGAAGACAGGACTTTGCCCCAAGACATCTTGTATTTGTATAAACTGATTATGAGGTGATTTTTTTACTTAGCATTTTTACTGTTTTATGGTTTTGGATTCTTTTTAATATGGTAATATCTTTTTGGATTTCAAAGGGTGGAATGTGGAAGTTTTATATTATTTATGAATTCCAAAAAGATATTGATTGATTATGTTTGTTATCTAGTCTGCTCCTTTGAGTGTGACACCCCTTTGATTGTATTAAATTCAGAGGTTTCAATTTTACTTTATTAAATCAAGATTAAGTCTTTGATTCAATCATGTCATTAGGGTGCACAGTGTTGTGTCCCCACCACCTTGGTGGGCTATATAAATGCATGCTCAATATCAGAGAAGTAGATACTCAGAGAAGAAGAACAAAGAGGAAGAGAGGGAGCTCCACTGATATGCCAGAGATCCCCGGGAAGAGAGGTGAGCCTGATAATTTGCAGCTGAAAAGAACAGAGCAGCTGAGAAGCCCTGAAAGACAAGCCTCATGCCAGCCTACAGCTGAGATCAGAAGAAGCTGAGACCAGATTCTTAGGAGGAAGAAGGAAGTCTCAATCCTCACAGACATCACCCGCTATCTTGCTTCAACATGTGGCAAGTGACTTTGGGTGAAAAAGTACCTCTTATAGTACCTTCAACTGGACACTTTAGGACCTTGGGATTGTGAGCGTCTACCCCAAATAAATATCCTTTATAAAAGCCAACAGATTTCTGGTACTTTGCATCAATACCTCTTTGGCTGACCAATACATCCACTCATATTTAACAATTGTTGAGAAATTTTGAAGGTTCATTCTTATCTTATCAAAAGGTGTACTAGCTATTTTATCATAGATCACTCAATTTGAGAAACTATTTCCCTGTAGATGTTGTTTCCCAAGAAGAGAATCCTTGATTATCCACTGAAGGGTAGTCATTGGGCCATTAGTATTCTGCATCTAGTATGGCAGAGAGGGATTAAGGATGCCTAGCTTCATTAAACAGACTTTTAGTTAATATCCTTATGTCCACATTTGTTAAATCTTTGCATTTCACTGTGACAAGTATTCTCAGGTCTTGAAATTCTCTCATTCAAATTCTCCATTTCTTTATTCAACAAATACTTATTGGGACATATGATGTATCAAGTTTAAATAGAAACATAAATCCCTTCCTAAATGGAATTTTCATTCAAGCAGGGAAAAGCATTTAAGAAGTAACTGCCCTAGTACTTTTCATTATGCTTTCAATAAGCAAGCATTTAATAAGCAACAGATAGTATTTTTCATTATGGTATTATAAAAACTTACTTAAATAACCATTGCATAGCATGAATGTATTATCAATGTTAAGAAAAATAAGCTGAATAACAGGAATTAATTGATAATTAATTAAGAATTAGGAGAGGAGGATGTTGGGAAGGGGTTGTATTTTTAAATGGTAGTTCCAGGAAGGACCTCATTAAGAAGGCATGGTGGCAGTTTGAGATTATTTTATGCATCCCCCAAAAAAGAAATATTATTTTTGTAAACTAATCTATTCCTTTGGATGTGATACCCTTTGATTGCATTAAATTCAGCTGAGGGACCTTTATTAGATTATGTTATAGGATTACTTTAGGCCAGGGATTCTTAACCCTTTTTGTTCCATGGACCTCTTTGCCAGTCAGGTGAAAATCACAGACCCACAAGAATAATGTTTTTTTTGAATTTAAACTCAAGCTCATTGACCCCTTGTAAAGAACCCTTGTTTTAGGGCTTTTGATTAGACTACATCAGAGGGTGTGACTCAGGTTGATTCCTAGCCTGCTTGCTGGGTCTGATATAAATGAACACTCACTCAGACACAGGAAGAGAGAGCTCTCATTTTTTATTCTGCCATGTGACAGAAAGGAGAAGGTTAAAACAGCTGAGGACCTGGGGAGAGATGAGACATTTGCCTGATAGCTTACAGCTGAATGTGGGAAGAGAGCAGAGCAACTGGGCCTGAGAAAGTAAGTCCAGAGGGGAAGGAGAGACCAGGCAGAGATCACCCTCCACCTTGCTTCAATACATCGCAACTGACTTTGGTGAGAAAGCACCCTTTATGGTACCCTGAGTTGGGCTTTTCATTCTTGGAACTTTTAAGCTTTTATCCCCCAAAAAATCCCCATTATAAAAGTCAACAGACTTCTGTTACTTTGCATCTATATCCCTTTGCCAAACCTAGACAGTCATGATAGAGAAAACACTTGAAGGACATAAAGGAATTAGTCCTGCAAATATATGAGAAAAAGTATTCCAATAATATAGGACTGAGGAGGGACCATGCCTGGCATGTACATGGAAAGGATAAAAAACATTGTGGAGGGACCCCAATTAACAAGTGAGAGCTTAGGGTGAGATGGATTGCAGAGGAGAAGTGAAGTCAGGTTGGGTAGAATCCTACTAGCCAATTTTTCTTTATTAGAGAACTTGTGGGATTATATACAATAATGCATAAAATACAGGATATCCATATACCATCCCACTATCAACACCCTGCACTGGCATGTTACATTTACCACAATTGATGAATGCACATATAAAAATTTTTACTATTAGCTATAGTCCATGATTTAACTTAGGATTCACTGTGTAGTATAGGTCCTTGATTTTTTTTTTTAAATGTTCTATTGCCCTGTATACAACCTAATATTTCCCCTTTTAACCACATTCAGATATATATTTAAGAGCTCTTAATTACAGTCATGGTGTTGTGCTACCACCATTACAACCTATTACCAAAACATTTCCATTGTTCCAAATAGGAACACTGTAAAATTTGTCTTAACTTCCCATTTAAGACTTAACATCCCCAAAATACCTACTGGCTCTCTTAAGGATTTTGGATTTTATTCTGAATGAGATTGAAAGCCAATGGAGAATTTTGAAGTTATTATATGACATATTTTAAAAATATGTCTTTGGCTGCTGTATTGTGAATAAAATATATGGACTGATGTGAAGCAGGAGAATAAACTGTGAATCTCATGCAGGAATCCAGTAGAGATGATGGTGGTCAGGGAAAGTATGGTACCACGGAGATGGTAAGACACTTAGACTTGATTCTTATAATACCACAATGTTTCTTGAAAATTTATATCATTTTTCAGACAAGTCCTTTTTGATACAATGACTTTTTCTATCCTGAAACATGTTCAATAAATAAAATAAAGAAAACTTGACATTAGAGTTTTAGGCAAAGATATATTCATTATTTGCATGGCATAATAGCTTCTTCTCAGAAAATATATGATGTAAAACACATTGAAATTGCTCTCTATGTTTGAATGAATCCAAAATATTTTGTTCACAAGTGAGAGGATAAGGCTGCCTCTATATGACTCTTCACTGTTTGGTGTTCCTGAGACATTTCTCCATATTTTGAAGAGTTATCTTGAAAACCTTAGGAGGTTGAAAACTTGGTGAAGGAAATAGTGCAGAAAAGGAAAAATGAATGAATACAATAAAAACTCTAAGTGCACAATTCAGAAGTATTAAATTCATAATGTTATGCTACCATCACTACCAACCATTACCAAAATTTTTCATCACATCAAGCACAAACTCCATACCCATTAAGCAATACCTCTCCATTCCCCCCACCACAGGCCCCGATAACCTCTAATCAACTTTCTGCCTGTATGTGTTTATTCTAGATATTCATATAATTGGGATCATAGAATATTTGTCCTTTGTAGCTAATAACTCATTCTGCATAATACTTTCATTCATCTGCGTTGTGGCATGTATCAGAGATTCATTCTTTTTTTTTGACTGAATATCATTCCATTGCATATATATATATATATATATATATATGTTGGATACTTGGGTTGTTTCCACCATTGGGTTATTAAAAATAATGCTTATATGAATATTCAAGTGTAAGAATTTGTGAGGAACTCTGTTTTCTTTTCTTTTTGAGTATATACCTAGAAGAATGACTGCTGGTAATATGGTAATTCTATGTTTAAATTTTTAACAAATTACCAAACTGTTTTCTACAGCGGCTGCATGTTTTTACCCTTTCAGTTGCATTATTCTTAACTATATATTTTCTTTTGTAAATAAAAAAGTACACAAAAATGGTCAATTTAAACAGTAATTATAAAGCAAAGACCCACATAATTGAAAATATTGCCATTATTTCAATTCCATCCCAATGGACAATGCTTTACTTTTCCCATAAATTATCACACAACTGACATTATAGGAATTCCATCCTTGTTTTATTTTTTACCCACCTTTTAAAGCACCTATACAATATTGCAAAGTTTTTCCTGGTTTTGAACTTTATATAAGATGTGCCTTATATATTTATTTGTGCCTTGAATTTTACTCCTTTATTCTATTGCCATATATACAACCTAATGTTTCCACATTAACCACATTCAAATATATAATTCAATGATGTTAATTATGTTCTCAGTGTTATGCTAAAATCATCACCATCCTTTACCAAAATTTATCCACCATGCCAAATAGAAAGTTTGTACATTTTAATCATTTATTCCCTATTCCCAAACTCTACCCTAGTAACCTCCATTCTAAATTCTTATTCCTTGAGTTTGCTTACTTTACTCATTTCATTTCAATGAGATCATACAATATTTGCCCTTTCATGTTTGGTTTATTTTACTCAATATGATGTCTTCAAGGTCCATCCCTGTTGTTGCCTGTAACAGAACTTCATTCCCATTTGTGGCTGAACAATATTCCATTTTGTATATATACCACATATTCTTTATCCATTCATCAGTTAATGCACACTTGGGGTCCTTCCATCATTTCTCAATTGTGAATCATGCCACTAAGAACATGGGTGTGCAAATATCTGTTTGAGTCCCTGCTTTCAATTGTTTTGGCTATGCACCCATGAGTATGATTGCCAGGTCAAATAGTAATTCCATACTTAAATTTCTGATGAATTGTCAAATGCCTTCCACAATGGCATTATTTTACATTCCCACCAACAATGAGTGAGTGTTTCTCTTTCTCCATATCCTTTCCAACACTTGTACTTTTCAATTTCTGAAATAGTAGCCTTTCTAATGGGTGTGGAATATTATCTCATTGTGTTTTTTAATTTGCATTCCCCTAATGGCTAAGTATCCTTAATAGCTGAGCATCTTTTTTTGTACTTTTTGGTCATTCATGTATTTTCTTTGGTGAAAAGCCTATTCATGTCTTTTGAACATTTTTTTTTTTTTTTAATGATGTGATGGTTTGGAGGTATATGTACCCCAGAAAAACATATTCCTAAATGTAATACTTGTAAATACCAGGAAATTGCTCTCTCTGCTCACTAGTTGCTGACACTCATCCCCCGCTCTCACAATAGGCAGCAGTGGGATACAGCCACTGGTATAGCTTACTGGTGCCATAGAGAGAGAGACGTAGGAAACCTGGTTCCCATATATTGAAGGGGATACAGCACAGGCCCAAAGATTCACACTGCTTTTGATTAGCTACTTTGGATCACCAGGGGCACTGCCCTGAGGGCAATTATTGCTCCAATGCCTCTCCTTCCCCAACAAAGGTGACAGAGGGGACTAAAGAAAGACTGCTTCTGCAGAGCTGCAGAAGACAGTTGGACTGCATTGGCTAGAAAGTTGCCAAGTCAAGAAAGTACAGCTTTGGGGAGCCATGGAAGAAGCTCCTGGCATACTTTCTTATACCTACCTGATCTGCTACCCTGAAAGCTACTCTGTCCAAAGCTGGTTTTGTGGTTCCTGGCCTTGATCTGGCTGGAAAAGACATACTTAGGAAACTCCGGTCCAACATATCCCTCCTCCCAGAATTTGTCCTACAGGCAAAAGCAGCTTCAGACAACTAAAGCAGTGTAAAAAACAATTGAGGCAGGCAGTCTGAGGAAAAGAGTTACTTGCTTTAAATCTTACAGTGGAACAACTGGGGGAGGAAGAAGGTCTGTCACCTGGAAAGTCTAGGGGGCATTCAAATACTTGTAAACAGAGGAACTCCAGAGGAAAGGGGAAAAAATCCAGAAACAGCAATGAAGACCAACATTTCTGGACATATGAAAGATTTTTAAAAAATGTTATTCAATATGTTCAAGAAGATGAAGGAAAATACAGAGAAAGAATTAAGGATAAAATGTTTATAAAGAACCAAACAGAACTACTGGAGTTGAAGGCCACAGTAATTAAAATGCAAATTTCCCAGAAGGGTCTCAAAGCAGATTGGAGCTAGCAGAAGAAAGAATTTATGAATTTGAAGACAAGAAAATTAATGAGTAAGGCTGATGAAAAAAAAGAAACATGAATCATAAAAAGGGAAAATAGCCTAAGAGTCCTGTGGGATATCATTAAGTGTACCAGTATACACTTTATGAAATACCCAGGAGTAGAAGAAAGAGAGAAAGAAGCAGAATGAATATTCAAATATATAATGACAAAAAACACCCCAAACCTAGCAAAAGATATGAATATGCATATCCAAGAAGATAAGGGAATAGCAAGCAATAAAAACATGAAGAGAAATGTGTCCTCTCATGTCATAATCAAACTGTTGAATACAAAAGACAAGAAGAGAATTCTGAAAGCTGAAAGAGAAAAACACATTGTAAAAAAGGGAGTTCCAATTACTTTGAGTGCTCATTTCTCATAAGAAACCATGGAGGCAAAAAGACAGTTGGTTGAAATAATTAAATTGCTGAGAGAAAATAACTGCCAGCAAAGAATTTTATATCTGGAAAGACTTTCTTTCAAAAATGAGGGAAAGATTATGATATTCTCTGATAAACAAAAGCTGAGGAACTTTATGACCACTAGAATTGCTAAAGGGAGGTACACAGACTGAAAGGAAAGGAAACTAGACAATAGTTCAAAGTGGCATGAAGAAATAAAGTCATCAGGTAAAGCAAACCATAATGATAATTATAAATGAGAGTATTATTGTATTGTAATTTTTAGTATATAACTCCTCTTTTCATACAAAAAAGATATTAAAATGCAAATGCAAAGAAAATAATAATAAATCTATGGAATTTATTTAAAAATGTACAATGATATAAGTTGTAACAAGTCAAAAAAAGGTAGGGGAATGGAGAGGTATAGGAACACTATCTGTATACTATGGAAGTCAAATTGGTATCAAATCAAATATGACTGTTACATATTTAGGGGGCAAAATTTTAACCCATGGTACCATAGAAAAATACATGAAAAATAAACCCAAAAAGAAATGAGAAGGTACTTATTATGTTATAATACAAAAAAATCAAATGAATATGAAATTCATATATGAAGGTGGACATTAATGGAAGAATTGAGGGACAAAATAGGCATAAGACTTACAAAGACTAAATATCAAAATGGCAGAAGAAAGTCCTGCATTATCAGTAGTTACTTTAAATGTAAATGGATTAAACTTTCCAGGCAACAGGCAGAGACTGGCAGAGTGGATATAATAGTATGTCCCAACTGTGTCCTATTTACCAAAGACCCACCTTATAATTAAAAGATAGAAGTAGGTTGGAAATGAAAGGATAAAAAAACACACCCTACAAGTATAAAACAAAAGTAAACTGAAGTAGCTATAATAATATGGTAAAATAGATTTTAAGTCTAAAGCTGTTACAAGAGACAAAGATGGCTATTATATACAGATATAGGTGTCAACTCAGAAGGAAGATACAACAACAATAAACATATATGCACCTAACAGCAAGGCACCAAAATAGATGAAAGAAATATGGATTTGAAAGGAGAAATTATGGTTCTACCTTAAGAGTTATAGCCTTTAACACACCACTTTCAATAATGGATAGAATTGTATGAAATGACAAAAAATCAGTAAGAAAACTTGAACAATACTCTAAATCAACTAGATCTACTGGGCATATATCAAACACTTCATCCAACAGAATAAACATTATTCTTAAGTGCACATGGATCATTTTTGAAGATAGACCATGTATTAAATCACAAAACAAGTCTCAATGGATCCAAAATACTGAAAGCATAGAAAGTACCTTCTCTGACCACAATGAAATGAAGCTAGAAATCAATAATAGAGGTAGAAATGGAAAATTCACAAATATGTGGAAATTAAACAATGTGCTATTCAACAACCAACAGGTGAAAGAGGAAATAACAAGGGAAATTTGGAAATATCTTGAGGTATAAGAAAATGAAAATACAATGTATCAAAACTTAAGAGATTCAGCAAAGGTAGTGCTGAGAGAAAAATATCGCTCTGAATACTAACATTAAAAAAGAAGAAAGAGGTACTGTGGCTGAGAGGGGTAGTCTACAGATGTAAATGTCAGTTGAAAGAAAGCTAGAAAATAATCTAGGGTCTGAATAACATAGAGAACCTGGAGGAGGATGAAGGTTGTGGTTAAGAATACAAATACAAGAATGTTCTTCTGTGAATTAGAACAAATGTACATCACTATTATAAGGTGGTAAGAATATAATGATGCAAGGTAAAAATACAATTAATGTAACATATTTACTATAGTTAGCAATGTTGTAATATTCTTGCACCAATGTCAAAGAAGGTGTTATATCAATGCTAAGGGTCAACAATGGGGGGAATGGGATTTTTTCTTTTGGACTAAGAAAAAGTCAAAGATTTACTGGGGCAAAGATTTTACTACTCTGTGATGAAAGTGAGAGTCACTAAGTGTACACTTTGGATAGAATGTACAAGCATGGGACTGTATAACACAGTGAACCATGTGGTGGAAGATGGATTGTGGTTAACAGTACAAACATGAGTGTATTCTTTCATGACTTATAACAAATGTACAATAAACTAATGCAGTGTTAATAATAGCAGGTGTATGGAAAAAATATGCCAAAGGTACACTATGGACCATGGTTAGTAGTAATAGTCTAATCATTTTCTTTCAAAATCTGTAGCAAATGTTCCACAACAGTGTAAGTTGTTGGTGCATTGGTGATGTATGGGAATTTGGCACATAATGCATAATTGTTTTGTACGCTCACAACTTCTCTAATAAAAACATTTAAAAAAGAAGAAAGATTTCAGAATAGAGAGCTATCCTCAAAACTGGAAAAACTAGTCAAAGAGGACAAACTAAACCCAAAAGGAGCAGAAGAAAGGAAATAACAGAGCTTGACATGGAGATAAATTAAATGGAGAATCAAAAAACAATATTATCATCAACCAAAAAAATCAATAAATTTGACAAATCTTTAGCTAGACTGACAAAGAAAAGTGAGATGAGGCAAAACTAACTAAAATCAGAAATGACATTATTACTGTCCCTTTTTATTACACCAATGAAATAAAAAGGACTTTAAGGTGATTCTGTGAAAAACTGTACAACAACAAATTAGATAAGCTAGATGAAATGGACAAGTTCCTAGCAACACAAACTACCTAGATTGACTCAAGAAGATATAGAAGATGTCAACTAATAGAAGTAAAGAGATGAGTCATCAAAAACTTCCCAACAAAGAAAAGCCCAGGACCATATTAGTTCACAGGGGAATTTTACCAAACATCCAAGAAAAATTATTACCAATCCAGTTCAAACTTTTCCAAAAATTGGGAGAAGAGTCTAATGGTTTGAAGCTGTATGTACTCCAGAAATGTATGTTCTTCATGTTAATCCATTCCTGTGGGAGTGGACCTATTATAAGTAGGATCTTGGTGAGTAGGATCTTAAGTTATGATGTGACTCACCTCATTCAGGGTGGGTCCTAATCCTCTTACTGGAGTCCTTTAGAAGAGAATGAACTTCAGACAATGAGAAAGTGCTGGAAGCAAGAAGCTGGAAGCAAGGACACCTGATAGAGAAAGGAGATACCAGCAGGCATATCTTCCTCCAGCTTTTCCCTGGTTGCTGCACAGTGTTCCACTGGATTCCAGAATTTTGAAATAGTTGATTCTGACAGTTCCTCACTGCTTAATAGTTATTTGTTCTGGTTCACTCTCCACTCCACCATCTTCCCACAACTCCCCCATATACATGTAATCTTGTATGTATCATTGTGCACACATGCCCAGGTTTCTCTAGGGAAGTTGTTGGCATAATTGTTGGGCCATATTGTATACAGATATTCAACTTTGTTACAAAATGCCAAAATGACTCCTAAACAGTTACACCATTATGTCATCCCAATGTCAGTGTATGATAGTAAGTACTGCTTCACATCATTTTTGCACATCAAGTTGTCAGCTTTTAAAATTTTGATAAATCTTCAATGTATGTATATGCATTTGTATCATCTTTTAATTTTAATTTTAGATTTCTCTCTGAGCACCTTTCTTTTACTAACTGACTTCTGTTATGAAGTATTTGTTTGATTATCTTGCCCAATTTTCCTATAGGATTGTATATCAGTAATGATTTACAGAAAGTGTCAATATATGCTGGACACAAGTCCATTGTCATTTGTATATATTGTTAAAGTCTTCTCTAACCAGTTAATGTCTCTTTAACTTTCTTTATATTGTCTTTAATTAACGGGATCTTCTTAATTTTTCTGTCATAAATTTCTCAATCTATTACATTCTGTGTCTTTTTAAGAAGAAACAACATATGATAATAAATACCAATATTACTTTGTAATATCTTTATATTCTTTTCTTCAAATTTTGCATGTAATTGACCTTGCATTTTATGGTGTAATATTAAGACAAATGTGGAATTAAATTTTATATGCAAACGAATTGTCCCAGAACTAAGGGTTTTTTTAAATTTGCCCTTCTTCCACTGATCTTTAGGGCTAATCTGATAGTTAATCTTGTTTCAGGGCTCTTTCTTCTTTCCATTGGCCTGTTTTCCTATTTGTGCTCTGATATCACACACCTTGAGTTGAAATTATAGGATGTCTCAATATTATGGTACAACAGGTTCCTCCACATCTTTCCTCTTTTTCAAAAAGGTTTTGACTTTTTCCATCCCATTGAATTTCCATTTAAAGTTTAGACTAGCTTGTCAATCTCATTGAGGCTTACCTTTATTTTGATTTTGCAATTACCTTGCATCTATAACTCATTTACAAAAAATCCTTCTCCCATTCTTTTAATCATTTTTGTTTAATAACTTTATATTCAGTAATGGTCACATTGGGAGGTGGATGAGAGAATTCCATGCACTCAATATGCCTTATTTATCTGCAGTTCTAGTTTGTTCAGCCATATTTGCCATATATATATATGTATATGTATGTGTAAAATGGTAATTAAGTATCCAGGTCACTACCACCCAACTTAAGACACAGAATATCTCCAAGAACTTTGAAGCTTCTCAATTTCCTCAGAAGTGAAGTATAAATTTTCTATTAAAATAAGCAAAAGCTACAATATTTCCACTTTACTTCAAATTGTTGATGAGCTTATTTAATATAAGATGTTGTCAAATAACATTCTATGACTCTTATACTCTGACTATACTTCTGACTTTCTGAACACCATCATATGCCCACTCTAAGCCCCAGCCTTGCAAAACTACCTAAAGACATATAATATGCTTTTTATTTCCTGGTATTTTTGTCCATTATAATTCTTTTCCATTAAATGTTTCTTTTCTACCTTTCCTCATATTACAGCTAATTTTTACTTCTCTCTCAGAACTCTCAAAACGTATTCTCTTCTTCAGATAGCTCTTTTGCTCTTAAATAATGCCTGCTTTTTTTTCTTACATGGTAACATAATATGTGGTACTGTGTAGGCTACAAATCTTTTTTCACTCTTTTGCTATTTTGTGATATACCTGAAGACAAGTTCACCATCACATCTCCATTTAGTGACCAGAAGAAGATAAGCACTCAAGAAATGACTGGAATGATATTTTGTATAATTATGACTAAATACATTTTAATCACTTATTATTTTATTTAATTCAGTATGTGATTTTGGTTATTGAGGCATAAAATGATTAGGAGACATGACACAGACTTTATGGACTCTACTAAAGAAGTACCATATTTACACAAATAGTTATGTCATATTAAGTTTTATATAAGTTCATAATAAAGTATTTCAAATGTGAAGTAAATTTTGGTTGATTTAATAGCAATATGGATGGAGGGATTCAAATCTTTCAGTTAACAATATTTATTGAGTAATTGTTGCATGTCAGACACTCTGCTCAGTACTAGAAATAAGATCATCCAAATATTCTCATTTCCTGCCATCACAAATTTCAGAATCTAGAATGGAAGCCAGGCATTAAAAGTTGACATGTGATTTTTCAATTGTTTTTACGTAGTAGAAAGTAAAATAAACAGCATTATTTTAAAGATGGATCCTCCTGGCAGTTTGGTTAAGGAATCTGAGAAATGAAGTACAGAGACAGGACACACTGTGAGAATATTCCAGTGTGAGTAGAGAGTAGGCTAAAATGTCTCATTTTGGCAAAGAAATTGAAATGGGTGGAACATAAATAAAACACTAAGCAAGACTGGAACAACTAAAACTGAAGAAATAAGCAAGGGGAAATTATTACAAATGAGCCTTGTAATCTGTGGTAAGAACTTTGGAATTAGTTTAAAAATAAGGAGAAACCATTGATGGGATTTAAAAGAAGACCAGAGATGGAAAGATATGTGAAAAGATGGACAGATGGATGGATAAAGTACTGTGCACATATGTTCAATAAAGCCTGGGAGCATTTTTGGAATTACTCTTGAAATTTCATACTCTAAAAAATAATGTACGAAGTGATGATAATTAGGACTTTAAGGATTACAATACATTGGTCTCCTAGGATATTCTTCTTTGGCCATATTATATTAAATAAGAATTTCCTAGTGGAGCAGGTTATCCCAAGGGAACAACCCATGAGCTGTCTATAGAGCATGCAAGCATCCACGCTTCAGGGAAACTGACAATTTTGTAAAAAAACATATTTATTCTCTAGATATCAGGGGAAGAAAAACATTTTCACCTATTACTAAGTTGTGTTTCTCTAAATATAGTTTGTTAAAAATATAGCATTTTTTTATTGCCAAAATTTTCTAGAAATTTAGAGAGTATTCCAAAATCTGGAAGGATAATACATTTTCAAGGAATCTTCTGGTTGAGCTAACATACTGGCTTAAGGGATATTCCTATGATTTTAGAGTTGGATATAATGAGGCAGTTCATTCAATTGTTATCTAGTTATGATCCTAATTTTCTTACCTCAGAGACATCTTCCTAAGGTGTCTGTAGCAGCTTCATTTCTGAGCCATGTTTTTGCTTTATTAATAATGCACTGTCTGTTGACTTTTAAAAATGATTTTATTTTTTCCATAGTGCATGTCCAGAAAGCATTTTATTTTTAATTTCCATTTTTCAGGGAAGGAAGCACAAACATGTAGAGTTGAAGGCATGAGTTCAAGTACCTGCAATGAGTTGGTTGCCAACTATTTTGGATCAAAGTCACCATGGAGCAGAGTAAAGGTAACTGGCTCATGTGTTTCCAGAGAAAAAAGGTCTGTGGGTACATGGGAGAGTGCTGCTGAGTGACTTCACACCATACCATTACATTTGTGAAAATTTGAAAATATGAGGTCTTTTGCAGTACTGTGGGCTCACAACAGTATGATTTTTTTAAACTTTATTTTGTACATTTAATAATTGAAAACATAAACAATTAAAAACTAAAAAGTAAACACAGATGAATAAATATATACATTTCTCAATTAAATGTAATGGATACATGTAATTTTTTTTTTTTTTGAATCAAACAATACATTACACAATATATTTGGTTCATAGTAATGCATTCATACAGTATTTGTCCTTTTGTGTCTGGCTTGCTTCACTCAACATAATGATTTTAATTGTACCTCCTTAATTTTGATGCACTTAATACTCAACCATGATGGTAGCATCATCACCCTTTCCCATGTCACTACCTAAATTGTGGCTCTGATAAGGATTTATATTTTTGTTCAGGTTTCTTCTCTATGTTCTTATTCCACTTCAGGACAAAGTGAGAACTACTCAACACAATAAAAAAAAAATACTTGATTACTGAGCTCACTTTATATGACTCTTGTAGGAATAGTGCTGTGTTCCCCTACCTGCGCAAGATTCAGCCATGGACTTCCACTGGGAAGCTTAGGTAATCAATTACATGTAAAGTCCTTAACAGATTTTTATGGATGATTTTATGACTTCCTTTACCATTTTATCCCATAAGTAGCATTTAAGTACTTCACAAAATACATCCATAAACCTACGACACATTGATTGGAGTAGATATGCCTAGACCTATAGATTTTAGGGCTTCTCATGTTAGAGGATAGAAATACCTTTGGACTACCACCACTCTTCCCACATTGTCCTGTGTGAGCATCTGTGAAGCAGAAAATAATAGCTGAGATTAAACTTTATATGTTGGCCTTATTCATGCTAGGTTTTACTCAACTAGTTTGAGTAAGCTAATATCCCCAGCTCTATGAGAGGCAAAGTTTATCATATCTACTAGCTCTCTCACAGTTACATTCATTATACTCCTTGTCCCTTTCCTGCTGCCATTGATGGCCCTTAATATTTATCAGAAGACCACCTGCCACTGGTTCTGTCTGCATAGTATATTTGTATTCCACATTCCTTCCTTTCCTTATCCAAAATCAGAATATTCATTACACATATGTGAAATAGGAACTGGTAAAGCACCAAGGTGACACTGTTTTCTATCTGCAGTTTTGTAGTGTTAAAGCCTTCTAAAGATATTGGAAGATAAAGTGCTTAATTGCTAAATATCTGTGTATTCTCCAAGGTATCAGCATAGACTGGGAAGCCTAAAACTAAAACTCAAAATAAAGCAATTTCTCATTAAACCTATAATTTTAAGAAAAACAGAGAAGAATTTCAGAAGGTGAGCTCCTGTGCTCAAATTCTGTCTCTCCACTAAATTCTCCTTGGGTGTGCACTAAATAGTTTCTTAGAGGTCAATATCTCAAAACAGTTCTTAGCACCTGGTGAGCCCGATGTAAATGTCTCTTATTATCATCATGGTCACCAGGAACTCACAGCCATCTTCATGACTCACAGTTCATGGGGTCCTGCTGAGATATCATACATATATATTTTTTAATTTATTTATTTTTTATTTTGGGTAAAAATCAAAATTTTCACAATACATATCACTATTTGTAAAATGATATATAAATATATATGTATATATGTGCATTTGATTTAGGCAATATAAGCAATAATCTCTCCTCAAATTTAGTTATTTGCTTTTTTATTATTTTCTTTTTTTTTTTTTTAAGATTTTATTTATTTATTCATTTATCCCCCCCTTGCTGCTTGTGCTCGCTGGGTCAGCTAACCACGCCATGCGGGCAGGCTTGCCTTCACCAGGAGGCCTCGGGAATCGAACCCGGGGCCTCCCATATGGTAAACGGGAGCCCTACTGATTGAGCCACAGCCACTTCCCGTTATTATTTTCTTTATAAGAGAAGTTCTGAGTTTACATAACAATCATGCATACAATACAGGGTTCTTATACACCACTCTGCCACCAACACCATGTATTGGTGTGGAACATTTGCTACAATTGATGACAGCATATTTTTACAATTGTACTATTAACTAGAGTTCATTCTTTAACATAGCAGTCCCTGTGCAGGATATAGTTCTATGAATTAAAAAAAAAAAAATTTCTGTTACCATATATACAATCTAACATTTCCCCTTTTAATCACATTCAGATATGTATTTCACTGGTGTTAATTGCATTCACATTAACACCACCCATTACCAAAACTTTTCCATCATTTCAAATAAGAACCTTATATACTTAGGCTTTAACTTCCCATTCTCTATCCTTATCTCCTCCCCTGGTAACCTATATTCTAGATTCTGACTCTAAGAGTTTAGTTATCCTAATCATTTCAATCAGTGAGTTACTTGGTTTTTTTTTTCCTATGACACCCTATAATGTAACCTCCATATCTAGACTCAGGCAATTCTGTAGCCTAGATTTTAACTTCATACCTTTTTAAGAGCAAGTTGTCATTTCACCCTAGAACCGATTTTGAACTTGTTATTCCATAGGTTCCTCAAACTCCTCTGCATTCTCATAATGCATTGAAGGCACAAATGTGATCATGTACACTCTGATGTATTTCATCATTGTGTCTATGTATGTACCTGCCCATTTGGTAGATTTTGCTAATGACCTATATTTTTCTGGTATTTATAGTTCCCACAATTTCCACAAAATGCATTACCTTTATATTGAAAAAGTTAATATTTATGAAAATGTAGGGAAAAAATCTCAATCTTTATGCATTCTAACTTTATAATCCCTATGACCATTTGTTTTTTTAATATTGTCTTTATTTTTAATAGATACTTATATTACATAAACGTTACACAAAAACTATAAAGATTCCCATAAACCCAACTCCCCAGACCTCCCACAACCTCCCACATAAAAATCCTTCATTAATGTGGCACATTCATTGTAATTGATAAATGCATTCTGGGGAATGCATTTTCCATTAAGCATTGACCATAGTTCACATTTTAGTCTATACTCTGTCTGACACAGTTCTGCATGTTATGTGATGATATAAAATGGTGTATATCTGTTGTAATGTCATTCTGGATGATTCCCAAGTCCCAAAAAAGCCCCCATATTACACCTGTTTTTCCTTCTCCATCCAGTGGCTCCTGGCTCCACATCAATGTTGTCATTTCTTCCATTGCTAGAATTACAATATGTCTATAGTAGAATACCAGTAAGTCCACTCTAGTCCATAGTTTTTTTTCCCAATCCTGAGGATTCTGGGATGGAGATGTCCACTCCACTTCTAATTGAGAGGGAGCTTATATCCCATGGGGAAGATGGATGAGACTATTTTGCTTGCAGTTGCAGACTCTCTCTGTTCCTTGGGGTGGTCATTGTCCATCATCATCTCCTTGTTAGTTGTCCTGGGTGAGTCCAATGAGCTGTAGAGTAGGTGCTGAAAATCCACTGAGGTTCTGGGCCCAGCTGGCACATGGACAGCCCAAATTCTTGAGTCTCTTGGACATACACCCACAAACTCCAATACCAAGTATAGGTTTAAATAGAAGGGACAGATAAGCCATGTGGATGGAAGTCATAATTGAGTCCAACTCTGTCACTCTCAAGGGCCCAAACTCCAAAGTAGGGCCCACTGGCAAGGTACCAAACTTTGGAGCTATCTGCCCTGACCAAAGGTCCTTGGTGTCTGCAAAGCCCTCAGAGGCCCAACTATTTGGGGTAGCAGCCAATTTGGAAGTCTAGGAGATCCTGCTGAGGTGTGCATAAAAGTTACCTCTGGGATGACCTCCCTACTCACTTTGAAGTCTCTTAGCCATATAAACTCATTTGTCTTTACCTTTTCACCTTTTTATTCAAGGTCTTTTTCCAGTTGCTTTGCTAGTTGGTGCTTGCTAGTAATCCCTTGGTATCAGGGAGGCTCATTCTTGGGAGTCATGTCCCACGCTGTGGGGAAGGTAATGCATTTCTATGCTGAGTTTGGCTTAGAGAGAGGCCACATTTGAGAAACAAGGAGGCTCTCAGGTAGCAACTTTCAGGCAAACCTAACAATAGGCTAAGTTTCTATTTCAAGAGCAAAGGGACAGAAGCTCAGTCATCAATATCAAGGGCCCATCAGTGGATCATCCTCCTTTGCCAGTCATTGTCCCTGCAGTTGGGGGACTGTTGCTGCTCCATAGAGAATGTGACAGAGCTCTGCAGGATGAGAATTCAATATTCTCTTGGTTATTGTGTTAGTCTCCACCCACTGTGACAATGCCCCATGAACATTTGAACACATTTATATACTATATATGTATGTTCAGGTGAACTTCCCCCCATGTATCCCCCATCACTGCCACCCCACACCGATGATCCTCCCCTGTCCCAGTTATAACCCATCTGTGATCCAAAGCATCTTAAAAAATGAAGCCATTAAAATAGCCAAATATAATTAATAGGAAAATGAAATAACGATAAGTTTAAATATAAGAAATAAAATACATAAATTTTTTTAAAAAGATTGGGATATTAAAAAATAATGAAAAATATTTAAAAATTATTTTTGACATTTGGCTTTCATCACTGTAATATTTCGTGTCCTGTCTGTACAGTGGCATTTTCTTCCATTTATTTCCCAGTGTCTTACTATTTTTCATTTTGTTTTCAAAGAAGTTTTAGGTCACAATAAAGATACATACAGAATACATGGGAATCTCATATACCCAACATCCTCCACTTTTCCTCCTTCCCATATTAATACCTTTTTATATGTGGATGGTATCTTTGTTATAACTGGTATGCAAATATTGAAACATAGCTACTAACCATGTAATGTCAATGCTTTATATTAGGGTTTACATTTTAGACCATATACTTTAATAAATTTTGTAGATATTTAACATGGTCTGTGCCCATCATTTTAAGATCATGTTGAACACTTCCATTGCCCATTAAATACCCCCTTTTTGATCTATTCTATTCCTGCCTCTCCCTTCCATCAGGGCTCATGGCAACCCCCTGGCTTCAGTCCTTGGATGACAAGATTCATAGGTACATGCAACAACACCGTCTAGACACACTTGTTTGTCCTCTCCTATTAGGAACTGCCCATGCTCTCGAGAGACTCTTGCCTCTCTAATTGTGAACAAATTGGTCCTCCCAAGGATGGGAGTCCAGTCCCTTCCTGTTCATTATGTGGGTCTACACCCAGTGATACAACACATTATGACAAAATGATCACTCACACACTCTCCAGAAGCCTACTCCAGGTGTGCCTTGTCCTGAATGCCACTACATCCAATACCCAAAACCAGTAACCCTTCCTTGTCCTATTGCCATAAGAGCATTCCCAACTTTATACTTTCAACCACATACCTGCAAATCCCCAGTGTTTACCTGGTCCTTCTCACAACCCTTCCCCCAGTTCCCTGGACCTTCCAAATCACCATCCCCAATCTACCCATCAATCAAACATGCACCACCCAACCCAATATCACTACCCTCCTGTTATATCCCTTCAATACACAACTAAACACTTTCACCTTACCATAGATTATTTCTGTATGGGTGTTGGCTCACAGCCTTCTTCTCCCTTTCTATTTCTTGTAAATCTGTCTTCAAGACAATAGCTCTTTGAATCTGCTCAATTTGCTTAATTCATATCAGTGAGGTTATGTACTGTTCATCCTTCAATACTTGTCTTGCTTCAGTCAACATAAGGTCCTCAAAATTCATCCATGTTATCCCTTGTGTTAGCACTGTATGCCTTCTTATAGCTGAGTAATATTACATTGTATGTATGTAACCACATAGGTTTAACCATTCATGTTTTGATGGGCATTTGGGTTGATTCCAACTTTTGGCAATAGTGAATAATGCCACTGTTAACATTGGTGTGCATATATCTGTTTGTGTATTTCTGTTCGATTCTTCTTGTTATATATCCAGAAGTGGAATTGCTGGTTCATATGGAGATTCCATAGTTAGTTTTTTGAGGGACCTCCAAACTGTCCTCCACAATGGCTGGACCATTTTACATTCCCACCAGCAGTGGATGAGGTTTCCCATTCCTCCACATCCTCCCCAACACTTATAGCCCACTGTTTTTTTTCAAATATCCACCAGTCTAAAGGGTGTAAGATGCTATCTCATTGTAGTTTTGATTTGCATTTCCCTAATAGCTAGTGATGTTGAGCATCTTTTCATATGGTTTTTAGCCCTTTTTATTTCTTCCTTGTAGAAGTGTCTTTTCAGGTAGCTTGCCCATTTTTTAAATGGGTTGTTTGTCTTTTTATTTTTGAGGTGTAGGATTTCTTTATATATGCTGAATATTAAGATCCTATCAGATATATGGTTGCCAAATATTTTCTCCCATTAGCTAGGCTGCCCTTTTACTTTCTTGATAGCATCCTTGGGGTGCAAAAGTTTTTAATTTTGAGGAGATTCCATTTAACTACTTTTTTCTTTTGCTGCTCATGCTTTGCATGTGAAGTTCATGAAACCATTTCCTATTACAAGGTCATGTAGATGTCTCCCTACATTATCTTTTAAGGTCTTTATGGTGTTGGGGCTTATATTGAGATCTTTGATCCATCTTGAGTTTATTTTTCTATAAGGTTGAGTTAGTTTTCCTCTCATTCTTTTGGATATGGATATCAAATTCTCCAAGCACCACTTGTTGAAGAGGCCATTCTTTCCCAGTTCAGTGGGCTTGGTGGTCTTGTCGAATATCAGTTGACTGTTTATGCAATGATTTATAACAGAACTCTCAATTCTGATCATTGTTCGGTATGTCTATCCTTGTGCCAATACCATGCAATTTTGACCACTGTAGCTTTGTAATATGTTTTAAAGTCAGGTACTGTGATACCTCCAACTTCATTTATCTTTTTCAATATGTCTTTGGTGATTCGGGGCCTCTTACCTTTCCAAATTAATTTTGTAGTTAGTTTTTCCAATTCATTAAAAAATGCTGTGTTGATTTTTATTGAGATTACATTGAATCTATAGATTAGTTGGGGTAGGATAACATCTTAATGAGGTTTAGTCTTCCTATCCATGAACAGGAAATATTTCTTCCATTTATTTAAATTTACTTTGATTTCCTTTAACAGAGTTGTGTAGTTTTCTGTATATAAGTCCTTTACCTCTTTAGTTAAATTTATTTCAGGTATTTGATTCTTTTAGTTACTATCATAAATGGTATTTTTTAAAATTTCCTCCTCAGATTGCTTATTATTGGTGTACAGAAATGTTACTGATATTGAGCCTTGATCTTATAGCCTGCAACTTTACTGAACTCATTTTTAAGTTCTAGAAGCTTTGTTGTATATTTCTCATGGTTTTCTATGTATAGGGTCATGTTGCCTGCAAGTAGTGAAATCTTTACTTCTTCCTTTCCACTTTGGATGTCTTTATATTTCTTTCTTGCCTCAGTGCTTGAGCAAGTACTTGTAACACAGTGTTAAATAGGAGCAGTGATAGGGGTTATCCTTTTGTTATTCCCAATCTTAGAGGGAAAGCTTTTAGGATTTAACCATTGTCTATGATGTTAGCTGTGTGTTTTTCCTATTTGCCCTTTATCATGTTCAGGAAGTTTCCTTCTATTCCTATCTTTTGCAGTGTTTTTATCAGGAAATGGTGCTGTATTTTTTCTAAAAGTTTTCTGCATCTATAGAGATGATCATGTGATTTTTTTCTTTCAATCTGTTTATGTGGTGTATTAGTTTGATTGATTTTCTTTTGTTGACCCATCCTTATATACCCAGAATGAAACACACTTGATCATGGAGTATAATTCATTTGATGCCTTGTTGAATGCAATTAGAAGGTTTTTTCTTGAGGATTTTAGCATCCACATTCATTAAAGAGTTTGGTCTGTAATTTTCCTTTCTGGTGGCATTTTTTTTTGGCTTTGGTATTAGGGTAATGTTGGCATCATAGAATGCGTTAGGCAATGTTCCTTCTACCTCTATTTTTTGGAAGAGTTTAAGCAGGATTGGTGTTAGTTCTTTCAGGAATATTTGGTAGAATTCACCTGTGAGGCCTTCTAGTCCTAGGTTCTTCTTAGTTGGGAGGTATTTGAGGACTAATTATATCTCTTTATTGTAATTGGTCTGTTTAGTTCAACAGTTTCTTCTTTTAGCAATGTAGGCTACTTGTGAGTTTCTAAGAATTTGTTCATTTCCTCTAAATTGTCATTCTTGTTGGCATATAATTTTTCAAAGTATCCTCTTATGATATTCTTTATTTCTGTGGGGTCAGTGGTGATATCCCTTTTCTCATTTCTTATTCTGTTTATTTGCATCTTCTCTCTTTTTTTCTTTGTTAGTCTGGCTTAGGGTTTGTCAGGTTTATTGATCTTCTCGAAGAACCAGCTTTGGATTTGTTTATTTTTTTCTAGTTCTTTCTTATTTTCTATTTCATTTATTTGTGCTTTAATCTTTATTTCCTTCTTTCTATTTTCTTTGGAGTTACTTTTTTGTTGTTTTTCCAATTCCTCCAGGTGTGCAGTTAGGCCTTTGATTTTAGCTTTTTCTTCTTTTTTGATACATGCATTTATGTGTATGAATTTCCCTCTCAGTACAGTTTTTGCTGCATCCCAAGGTTTTGATATGTTGTGTTGTCATTTTAATTTATTTCAAGGTAGTTACAGATTTCTTTTGAGATTTCCATCTTGACCCACTGTTTGTCTAAGAGTGTGTTGTTTAACTTCCATATCTTTGTGCGTAATCTGGTTCTCTGGTACTTACTGATTTCCAATTTCATTCCATTGTGGTCAGAGAAATTACTTTGTATAATCTCAGTCTTTCTGAATTCTTGGAGATTTTTTCTGTGGCCTAGCATGTGGTCTATCTTGAAGTATGAACCATGTGCACTTGAGAAGAATGTATATCCCACTCTATTTGGGTGTAGAGTTCTTTATATGACTATTAGATCTAGATTCTCTAATGTGTTATTCAAAGTAATTGTTTCTTTACTGATTCTTTGTTGAGATATTCTGTCTAATGATATAATGGTGTATTATGTCCCCTAGTATAATTGTAGAGACTTCTATTTCTCCACTTAGTTTTAACTGAGTTTGCCTCATGTATTTTGAGGCTCCCCTATTAGGTTCATAAATATTTATGATTGTTCTTTATTCTTGAAAGATTACCACTTTCACTAATATAAAGTGTCTTTGTCTCTTAAAATAGAATTGCATTTAAAGTCTATTTTGTCCAGTATTAGTATACCTACTCCTGCCCTTTTCTGGTTATTGTTTGCTTGTAAGATTGTTTTCCAGCCATCACTATCTGCCTCCTTTTGTCCCTGAGTCTAAGGCAGGTTTCTTGTAGACAACATATAGATAGGTCATATTTCCTTATCCATTCTGCCAATCTGTGTCTCGTGACTGATGATTTCAAGCCATTAACATTCAGTGTTATTCCTCTCAAGGCATTACTTACATTCCCCATATTTTCTTTGGATTTATGTATGCCATATGTTATTTTCATGTCTCTTTTTCTCTTTTTAGTTGTTCTTACACCCTCATCCAATTCTCTCTCTCTCCTGTTTTTTCCTTTCAACCTGCAGAAATCCCTTTAACATTTCTTGAAGAGAAATTAAGAGCATAGTCTCTTAATTTCTCTTTATCTGTGAATATTTTGAACTCTCCATCATTTTTGAGGGCCAGCTTTGCTGGATGGAGAATTCTTGCTGAAAGTTTTTTGCTTTTATTACCTTAACTGTTTCATACCACTGCTTTCTTGCCTCCATGGTTTCAGATGAGAAATCAGCACTTAATCTTATTGACCTTCCCTTGTATGTGAAGGTCTCTTTTTTCTTGCTGCTTTCAGTATTTTCTTTTTGTCTTTAGCGCTGGACTGTTTGAAAGGTATATGTCTTAGAGTAGTCCTGTTGGGATTTATACTGTTTGAGGTTCTCTGTGCTTCCTGGACTTGAACATACCTATCCCTCAATTGGATGAGAAAGTTTTCAGCCATTATTTCCTCCAACATTCCTTCCATCCCCTTTCCCTTCTATTCTCCCTCTGGGATGCATATAATGTATATGTTTGTGCATTTTGTGTTGTCATTAAGACCCCTAAGTCCCTGCTAGATTTTTTCTATCTTTCTATCTGTTTGTTCCATTATCTGTTTGATTTCAGATGTACTATTTTCCACATAATTAATTCTTTCCTCTGCTTGTTCAAATGTACTGTTATGTGCTTCAGGGTCTTTTTGATTTCTTGGATTATGCCATTCATCACCATCATATCCATTATCTTTTTATGTTTGTTTACAATTTCTTCAGTATGTTCTCCCAGTGTCTTCTTAAACTCCTTATTCTCTTCCTTCACTTCATTAAGTTTGTCCATGATTTTTGTTTGGATAGCTTTGATTAGTTGTTCAATGTTCTTCACCTCTTCTTGGTTTTTAGTTTGTTCATTGGACTGGGCCATGTCTTCCTGTTTCTTAGTATGGTATGTAAATTTTGTTGCCTTCTGGTCATCTTTTTATCTTGATGGGTTTATTCAATTGATTAGCTTCTGTCTTTGCTCTAGGGTTTTATTTAATTGCTGTTTGTGTGAGTGTGTTGTTTTACTTTTACTCTTTGTTCTTCTTATTCTATTTCATTGCTGTTTTCTATGTTCCCTTGGAGGAAAATTTAGGGCCAGAGAAAGAAAAAGAGGTAAGAAAAGTAAAAGGTCATAGTAATTGTTAGAAGAGGCACCTTTAAATATCTTGTAAAATGAATATTTAACTCATGTAAGCAGTGTAGACTAATAGGAATAAAAAAGTGAGGTTACAAAAATGACATGGGAAACTTATTAGAGAAAAATATATAGACTAAATTAAAAGGCCAGTGTGATGAGGAGAGAGGGAAAGAGAACAGAAAAGACAAAAAAAAATTAGGAAAAGAAAGAAAACAGGATAGATGAGGTAGAAATAAAAACTAGAAAATTTGAGGACCAAACAAAGAGAGGTGGAATGTAAGAACAACAACAGAAAGCAGAAGAAGGAATGATGAGGGAAGGAAAAGAGAAAGTGTTGGTATGCAAAATCAGTATACACAGTAAAGAGAAAATCAAGAGGAAACACAGTAACCAAGAATCAAGCCAGCGACACCTTGAGGAATTTATCTCTTTGTACAGCTCCCTTCAGATCGATGCCCTGAAGCCTCCTACTCTGTGGGTCCCTAAAATACCTCACTCAGCCAGGATCTTGCCCCAACTCAGTCATTTTTTTGTGTGTGAGAGAGATATGCCTATGTTCGTTTGAAAGAAAAAAAATTTAGGAACATAGAAAAGGAAAGAGATAGGAAGACAAAATGAATAATAGTAATGGTAATAGTAAAAGGCAGGAGAGAAAACATACAAGACCTGGGAAATTGAAAAATTAACATGAGTAAGAAGCACAGAAGAATAAGATGAGGAAAGTGGAATAGAAAAAAATGAAACAAGAAACAGAACAGAGAAAAAAGTATATAGAATGAATTAAAACGCCGGAATGGTGAGAAAAGGGGAAAAGAAAACAAAAAAGAGAGAGAAAAAAGAGAAAAAGAGAAAGTATACAGAGAAAAAGAGTAGAGGGAGAAATACAAACAAAAGAAATTAGAGACCAAATAAAAGAGGCAGAATGAAAGAACAACAATGGAAACAAGAGATATAAAGATGAAGGAGTGAAAAGAAATAGCATAGGTAGAATAGATCAGTAACCATATGAATAAAAGTGAAACAAAAAAGTCAAAGAAACAAGCAGAGAAAGGAAGGATGGGGATACAAAGCAAGCAAGAAACTGAGCAGCAGCAACTCATTTTTTTAAAAAAAAAGGAGACAGAAGAAAAAAATAATAAACACGGAAAAACAGCCTTCTTTCTTAGACCGCTAAGGTTCTTCTCAGGCTGCTGGTGTTCCTCAATCACTCACGCTGCAGCCTACCCTCTGTAGGTTTTGTACTGGGTTTTAGTAAGTAAAGTAAGGGAAATAAAAGAAAATGAACCTTAAATATATATATATATATATCCAAGAAAAGCTAATACAAAGAAAATGTCTATATGTTCCTTGTCATGAAGTTTCAGCTGGATGCCTGTTAACTTGGTGGATCTCTTCTCAAGGAATAGCCAGAAATTGAACCAGGGACCTCATATATGCCAAGCAGGAATTCTCCCACTGAGCTATTCTGGGTCCTTGGGCAGGTTAGGTCTCCTTCAGTCAGCTGGAGTGGTGCTGACGGCCACCTGTCTCTGCCTACTCACTGATGTATTTCCTTGCCTTACTTAGGTTTCTGGGCATGACAACCAGCCTAAGATGGTCCCCCTACCCTCTCCCTGTCAAGTCACTGCCCTTTCTGATATCCAATGGGGGACCAGCTGGCTAAACTCGCTGCAAAAATAATCAATCTCCACTGTCTCAGACCCTTGTTCCTTGCAGGGAATCTGCCAACACACTCCCCTTTGGAGAAGGGGCTAGGGTCTCCACCCAGTCTGTCCACCCAGAGTGCTGGGTTTGTGTGCCCCTTCCAGCCACCAAGGTAAGCAACTCCCAATTATTCCTGGCTTCCCTCTCTGTCCAATAACACCCTAGATGACTCAGAGCACCTTCCCATGGAGGTAGACATCAGCTCTACTCTCAGATACAATTTTCCAGGAATTTTACCTTTGCTTAGTATCTTGGGGTTGGGGAATGGAGCCCTTCCTAGCAGTCAGAAGGTTTAATAACTCATGATTACTTGTTTTGGCTTCTTCGTGTCTCTGACCTTCAGTCTTCTGGGAGTTGCTAAGTAGTGCCCTGGTTTGCTGTGCTCCAAAGCAGGTTCCCTTGTGAGTCTATGGCTTTTCATTTGTTGTTTTAGTGAGAGCCAAGACTTATATATCTAACCTGTTGGCCATGTTCCCACAATCTGTCCTGATCTTTGTCCTCCATATGGCCAATAGACAGTGTTCATGGCATAATCAAAGATATCACACTCTGGCATTCTCTCCTCTGGCCTTTTATCTTTACCTATCTCTAAAGTTTGATTTCCCAGCATTAAATCTTAATTGTCATGGATTTGACATAAATCCCTGAGGTTAATACATTATATGACTTCTTCCTTCAGGAGTGAATGATCAAAGCGAGAGTAATGAAGTGGACCAAGCAGAGTGCTCTCCCTGGAGTCATTCTAATAAGTTTTTCAGACAACCCTTGGTTGGAGCTGGTTCTTTTTGGAGTGATCTTGTCCTTTTACCTCATGACCCTTCTAGGCAACACTACTATCATCTTAGTGTCCATCTTGGACTCTAAACACCACACTCCTATGTACTTTTTCCTCTCCCATCTCTCCTTCCTGGACCTCTGCTTCACTAACAGTTTCATTTCCCAGCTACTAGTCAATCTGTGTGGTTTATATAAATTCATGACATATGGAGAGTTTGTGACTCAACTCTATGTCTCCCTTGCACTGGGTTCCACTGAGTGTATTCTCCTGGCTGTGATGTTCTGTGATCACTATGTTGCTATTTGCCATACTTTACATTATGCTTTTGCCATGAATCCTCAGCTCTGCCATGTCTTGGCCTCTATGGCATGGCTCAGTGGTGTGGCCACAACATTGGTTCTGTCCACATTCACCTTTCAGCTTCCCTTTTGTGGTCATCGCCAAGGGGATCATTTCTTCTGTGAGGTCCCTGTGCTCATTAAGTTGGCATGTGTGGACACCACATTCAACCAGGGTGAGCTCTTGTGGCTAGTGTATTATTCCTAGTGATGCCTTTGTCACTCATCCTAACCTCCTATGGGTACATTGCTCAAGCAATTTTGAAGATCAAATCGGCCATTGGAAGACATAAAGCATTTGGGACCTGCTCTTCCCACTTGATGGTGGTCATCATCTATTATGGAACCATCATCTCCATGTATAAGCAGCTGGCCAAGAGTAGATCCAAGGACCAGGGAAAGCTTGTTTCCCTCATCTACACCGTTGTGATCCCCATGCTGAACCCACTCATCTATACCCTGAAGAACAAGGAAGTAGAGGCAGCACTGAAAAAAGTTCTTGAGAAACTCTATGATTGAGTGGGACATGATTATCAAGAAACATTTAGTAGTCACTTACTAAGCGTGATTCATTTAATGAATGGTGGCTTAATGAATAATTTGGTTATGTTCATGACCTTGTCAATGGGATTCAGTAGAAGAGTTTAAATTAGAGCTTGAATTTCAGAGTCAGAACAACCTGAGTTTGTGTGCCCATTTCACCAGAGAAGAGCTGTGGGACTTGGCCAATTTGCACAACAACCATTACATTATCTCTAACCTAGGCTGTATACTATGGCCTGAAATGGAAGAGACTCAATTAAAACAGATCACTGTTGTAAGGATTTTACTGTTTTCAAAGTTCGTTTTTATAAAGTTTATTCTGGTTGCTATTCATACCCATATATTCAATGGCTTATAAAATTATTATTGAATTATAAAATTATTATATTTTTTCTTTTTCAAAGATCAAAGTATTTTGTCCAGTTGCTCAGATAATAAAGAGAAAACCCTATACTTCAGTAACATTGTTCTATCAACTATAACTTTTAAATACAACATTACAATGATTCCTAACTTTCTCTTTATGCCCAGACCTTTTCTCTTCAAAACATCATATTAAATTATGCATTTTTCTCTAACTGGGTGTTTTTTCCCACTAAAATTTATTGAAGTATATTATTCATAAATGAACATACATAAACAATAATTGTATAGTAAAAGTTGTGAACTTACAAAATAAACATGCATAACATCATACAGGGCTCCCATACATTATTCCACCATGAATACCTTGCATTGTTGTGAACCATTTGTAACAAATTATGAAAGAGCATCATCAGTGTATTACTTTTAACTATAGTTCATATCTTAAATTTGGTGTATTTTTTCTGCCAACACACCATATTATTATTTTGTTGTTGTTCATAAACTATACAAGTTACTAAAGTATACAATCTATGGCATTTGGTATAAACACAGAGCTGTGCATTCATCATTTCAATCAATAATAGAGCATTTTCATTACTTAAAATAAGAAAAAAATCAAGGAAAAACAAACTGCTATAATACTTACATGCTAGCACTACTAATTATAAATCCTATGAGGTACTTTCACCATTTTCATTCATTTCCAAACATACACAAATTTTTACCAATTCTGAAAAGATTAAACTTCAGCTTTCCATTCAGTAACAACATTCTATTTTCTGGTGACAGATTCTAGCTATTAAATCCATGATTTTGCTCATTATATTTAGTAATAATAGTGAAATCATATATTATTTCTCCTTTTGTACTTGATTTGCCTCACTTAACATAATGTCCTATAGGTTCATCTATGTTGTCATATGCTACACGACTTCATTACTTCTTACTGCTGAATAATATTCCATCATGTGTATATACAAAAGTTTGTTCATCCATTCATCAGTTGATGGAATCCTGGGTTGATTCCACCTTGTGGCAATTGTGAATAATGTCGCTATAAACATCGGTGTGCAGAGGTCTGCTCAGGTCACTGCTCTCAGATCATCTGGTTTATATAGTAGTGATATTGCTGAGTCCCATGGTAGATCTATATCTAACTTCCTTAGGAAACACCAGACTTCCACAGTGGCTGTACGATCCTACATTCCCACTAACAGTGAATAAGCATTCCTATCTCTCCAAATCCTCTCCAACACCTGTACTTTTCTGTTTTGTTAATAGTTGCCATTCTAGTAGGTGTGAAATGAAGTCACATTATACCTTTGATTTACATTTCCTTAATAGGCAGTGATGTTGAACAGTTTTTCATGTGTTTTTTCACCATTTGTATTTCTTTTTTTGAAAAATGTCTATTCAGGTTTTTTGCCCATTTTTTAATTGTGTCATTTGTCTTTGTATTGTTGAGTTGTAGCATCTCTTTGTATAATGGATATTAGATCCTTGTCGGATGTGATTTCCAAATACTTTCTCCCATTCAGTAGGCTTCCTTTTTACCCTCTGCACAAAGTCCTTTTTGGTGGAGAAGTGTTTAATTTTGAGCAGGTCCCATTTATCTTTGTTTTCCTTTGTGGCTTATGCTTTGGGTGTAAGGTTTAAGAGATCCTCACCTACCGCAAGGTCCTGTAGATGTTTCCCTACATTATCTTCTAGGAGTTTTATGGTTCTGGCTTTTATGTTTCAGTCTTTGATCCACTTTGAATTGATTTTTTATAGGGGTGAGATGGGGCTTATTTTTCATTCTTTTCATTATGGATATCCAGTTCTCCCAGCACCATTTAATGATGAGACTGTTCTGGCTCAGAAAAGTGGATTTGGTAGGCTTACCTAAAATCATTTGACCTTAAAAGTGAAGGTCATTTCTGAACTCTCAATTTCATTCCACTGATCAGTGAATTTATCTTTTTTTAAAAAAACAAATCAATTTTATTGATACATATTAATAAACAAAGCACACAATCAATGGTATTTGCTGTAATCACATAGTTTTGCATTCATCACTTCAATCATTATTAGAGCATTTTCATTATTTCAGTAATAATAATAATAATAATAAAGAGATAAATAAGAAAATTCCTCATCTCTCAATCTCTCTGTGCTTTCCCTACTGTACATAGCTGATGTTTTTGGCTATTCTATCCAAAGTGTATAATCAATGGCTTTTAGTACAATCACAATGTTCTACATTCATCATCTCAAAAATTTTAGAATGATTTCATAACTCCAAAAAGAAAGATTCCACACCCCTTAGCATTCCTCCCTCAGACCTACATAACCACTACTCTCCTTTCATTTTATAAACTGATTTATAATTACATTTTATATAAATGGAATCATCCAATATATAGTACTCTGTGTCTGGTCTTCTTCACTTAGAGTAATTTTTTTTTGTCCGATATTAACATTTTGTATTATTAACTTACATTTGTTTAGCTTCAAAGAAAAACTTTTATTTATGCAATTCTACCCATATTCATATTTCACATAATATATTTATATTTCACAAAATATATTTAGTTCCTAATAGGGCAGCCATCACGATTTGTCCCTTTGTGTCTGGCTTGCTTCGCTTAACATAATGTCCTCCAGGTTCATCCATGTTGTCATATGTTTCAAGCCTTCATTTCTTTTTACCACTGCATAATATTCCATTGTATGTATACTTCGCAATTTATTTATCCATTCATCAGTTGAAGGACACCTGGGTTGTTTCAAAATTTTGGCTATCATGAATAACACTGCTATGAACATCAGCGTGCAGATATCTATTCGTGTCACTGCTCTCAGATCTTCAGGGTAAATACCTAGCAATGGTACTGCCAGGTCCATTAGCAAGTCTACATTCAACTTCTTTAGAAACAGCTAAACAGTCTTCCAAAGTGGCTGTACTATTCTACATTCCCACCAGCAGTGAATTAAGCATTCCTATCTCTCCACATCCTCTCCACCATTTACAGTTTTCTGACTCTTTAGTAGTAGATAGTCTAATAGGTGTGAAATGATATCTCATTATAGGTTTGATTTGCATTTTGTTAATTGCTAGTCATGTTGAACTTATTTTCATGTGTTTCTTCACCATTTGTATTTCTTCTTTGGACAGTTGTCTTTTCAAGTATTTTGCCCATTTCTTAATTGGATACTTTGTCTTTTTATTGTTGAGTTGTTGATCTCCTTATAGAGCATGGATATTAAATCCTTATTAGATATGTGATTGCCAAATATTTTCTACCATTGAGTCGGATTCCTTTTCTCCCTTTTGACAAAGTCCTTTGAGGTACAAAAGGGTTGAATTTTGAGGACATCTCATTTATCTAATTTTTCTTTGTTTACTTGTACTTTGGGCATAAGGTTTAAGAAACTACCACCTACCACAAGATCTTGAAGATGTTTTCCTATACTTTCTTCTAGGAATTTTATGGTTGTTGTTTTTATATTTAAATCCTTGATTCATTTTGAGTAAACTTTACATAACATGTGAGACAGGGAGCTTCTTTCTTTCATTTGGATATGGATATACAGTTCACCCAGCACCATTTTTTGAATAGACTGTTCTGGTGCAGCTGGATGGACTTAACAGCCTTGTGAAAAATCATTTGTCTGTAGATGTGATGGTCTATTTCTGAGTTCTCAATTTGGTTCCATTGGTCAATCTGTCTGTCCTTATGCCAGTACCATGCTGTTTTTTGTTTGTTCATTTTACCACTGTAGCTAAGTAATATGCTTTTTTTTTTTAACTTTATTTTGTACATTTAATAATTGAAAACATAAGCAATAAAAAACTAAAAAGTAAGCACAGATGAATAAATATATACATTTCTCAATTAAATGTAACGGATACATGTAAAATTTTTTGTTGTTTTGTTTTTTGTTTGTTTTTGTGTGTGTGTGAATCAAACAATATATTACACAATATATTTGGTTCATGGTAATGCATTCATACAGTATTTGTCCTTTTGTGTCTGGCTTGCTTCACTCAACATAATGTCCTCCAGATTCATCCATGTTGCCATATGCTTTATGACTTCATTTCTTCTTACAGCTGCATAATATTTCATCGTGTGAATAGACCACAGTTTGTTTATCCATTCATCTGTTGAGGGACACCTGGGTTGTTTCCAACTTTTGGCAATGATGAATAATGTGGCTATGAACATCGGTGTGCAGATGTCTGTTGGTGTCACTGCACTCAGTTCTTCTGGGTATATATCCAGTAGTGTTATTGCAGGATCACGTGGCAAGTCTATATTCAACTTCTTTAGGAACTGCCAAACAGTCCTCCATAGTGGTTGAACCATCCTGCATTCCCACCAACAGTGAAGAAGTGTTCCTAACTCTCCACATCCTCTCCAACACTTGTAGTTCTCTGTCTTTTTAATAGTGGCCATTCTGATAAGTGTGAAATGATATCTCATTGTAGTTTTGATTTGCATTTCCCTAATCATGAGGGATGTTGAGCATTTCTTCATGTGTTTTTTTGCCATTTGTATTTCTTCTTCGGAGAAATGTCTATTCAAGATTTTGGCCCATTTTTTAATTGGGTCATTTGTCTTTTTATTGTTGAGCTGTAACATCTTTTTATATATCCTGGATATTAAACCCTTATCAGATATGTGATTTCCAAATATTTTTTCCCATTGAGTCGGCTGCCTTTTCACCCTTCTGACAAAGTCCTGTGAGATGCAAAAGTGTTGAATTTTGAGGAGGTCCCATTTATCTACCTTTTCTTTTGTTGCACGTGCTTTGGGTGTGAAGTCCAAGAAACCACCACCTACTACTAGGTCTTGAAGATGTTTCCCTACATTTTCTTCTAGTAGTTTTATGGTCCTGGCTTTTATATTTAGATCTTTGATCCATTTTGAGTTGATTCTTGTATAGGGGGTGAGATAGGGGTCCTCTTTCATTCTTTTGGTTATAGATACCCAGTTCTCCCAACACCATTTGTTGAAGAGACTGTTTTTTCCCATCAGCGTGGGCTTGGTAGGTTTGTCAAAAACCAGTTGACTGTACAGGTGAGGGTTTATTTTTGGATTCTCAATTCTATTCCACTGATCGATATGTCTATCTTTATGCCAGTACCATGCTGTTTTGACCACTAGCTTTGTAATATGTTCCAAGGTCAGGCAGTGAAATTCCTCCCACATTGCTCTTCTGTTTTAGAATACTTTTGGCTATTCGGGTGCACTTACCCTTCCAGATGAATTCGGTAATTGCCTTCTCTAATTCTGTAAAATAAGCTGTTGGGATTTTGATTGGTATTGCATTGAATCTATAAATCAGTTTTGGCAAGATTGACATCTTCATGATATTTATTCTTCCAATCCATGAGCACGGAATGTCTTTCCATTTGTTTAGGTCTTTTTAAATTTCTTTTAGCATTGTTTTGTAGTTTTCTGCATATAGGTCCTGTACTTCCTTGGTTAAATTAACTCCTAGGTATTTGAGTCTTTTTGTTGCTATTGAAAATGGAATTTTCTTCCTGATTTCCTCCTCAGATTGTTCAGTACTAATGTACAAAAACATTACTGATTTTTGCGTGTTGATCTTATATCCTGCCACTTTGCTGAACTCATTTATTAGTTCAAGTAGCTTTGTTGTGGATACTTCAGGATTTTCTAAATACAGGATCATGTCATCCGCAAACAGTGAGAGTTTTACTTCCTCTTTTCCTATTTGGACGCCTTTAATTTTTTTTGTCTTGTCTAATTGCCCTAGCTAGAACTTCTAGTACAATGTTGAATAACAATGGTGACAGTGGGCATCCTTGTCTTGTTCCTGATCTTAGGGGGAAGGCTTTCAACTTTTCCCCATTATGTATGATGTTGGCTGTGGGTTTTTCATATATGCCTTTTATCATATTGAGGAATTTTCCTTTTATTCTTATCTTTTGAAGTATTTTTATCAAAAAAGGATGTTGGATTTTGTCGAATGCCTTTTCTGCATCTATTGAGATGATCATGTGGTTTTTTTCCTTCAACTTGTAAATGTGGTGTATTATATTGATTGATTTTCTTATGTTGAACCAGCCTTGCATACCAGGAATAAATCCCACTTGGTCGTGATGTATAAGTTTTTTGATATGCTGTTGGATTCGATTTGCAAGTATTTTGTTGAGAATTTTTGCATCTAGGTTCATGAGAGAAATTGGTCTGTAATTTTCTTTTCTTGTGGAATCTTTATCTGGCTTTGATATTAGGGTGATGTTGGCTTCATAAAATATGTTTGGTAATTTTCCCTCCTCTTCAATTTTTTGGAAGAATTTAAACAGGATTGGTGTTAATTCTTTTAGAAATGCTTGGTAGAACTCACCTGTGAAGCCATCTGGTCTGGACTTTTCTTTGCTGGGAGATTTTTGATGACAGATTCAATCTCCTTAATTGTGATTGGTTTGTTAAGTTCTTGTATTTCTTGTTGTGTCAGTGTAGGTTTGTTATGAGTTTCTAGAAATTTGTCCATTTCATCCAGGTTGTCTAGTTTGTTGGCATATAGTTTCTCATAATATCCTCTTATGATTCTTTTTATTTCTGTGAGGTCATTTGTAATTTCCCCCCTTTCATTTCTGATTGTATTTATTTGCATCTTCTCTCTTTTTTTCTTGGTTAGTCTTAGCAAGGTGTTTGCCAATTTTATTAATCTTCTCAAAGAACCAGCTTTTGGTTTTGTTGATTTTCTCTATTGCTTTTTTGTTCTTATTTTCATTTATTTCCGCTCTAATCTTTATTATTTCTTTCCTTCTTTTTGCTTTGGGATTGGTTTGCTGTTCTTTTTCTAGTTTCTCAAGTTGTTCAGTTAAATCTTTGAGTTTAGTTCTTTCTTGTTTCTTAATATAGGCATTTAGGGCTATAAATTTCCCTATCAAGACTACCTTTGCTGTATACCATAAGTTTTGATATGTTGTGTTCTCATTTTCATTTGTCTCAATATATTTACTGATTTCACTTGCAATTTCTTCTTTGACCCACTGAATATTTAGGAGTGTGTTGTTCAGTCTCCACACATTTGCAAATTTCCTTTTTTCCTGTCGGTTATTGATTTCTAGTTTCATTCCATTATGATCTGAGAAGGTGCTTTGCATAATTTCAATCCTTTTATATTTATTGAGAGCTGTATTGTGACCTAACATGTGGTCTATCCTGGAGAAAGATCCATGGGCACTTGAGAAGAATGTATAATCCGCTGAGTTTGGATGCAGTGTTCTGTATATGTCTGTTAGGTCTAACTTGCTTATCATATTGTTCAAGTTCTCTGTTTCCTTGTTGATCTTCTGTCTAGTTGTTCTATCTAATGATGTGAGAGGGGTGTTGAAGTCCCTGACGATTATTGTAGAAATGTCTATTTCTCCCTTCAGTTTTGCCAGAGTTTGTCTCATATATTTTGGGGCACCCTGGTTAGGTGCGTAGATATTTATGACTGTTATATCTTCCTGGAGGATCGTCCCTTTTATTAATATATAATGGCCTTCCGCATCTCTTATCACTTTTTTGCATTTGAAGTCTGTTTTGTCTGATATTAGTATAGCTACCCCTGCTCTTTTCTGTTTACTATTCGCATGGAGTATCCTTTTCCAACCTTTTACCTTCAGCCGGCTTGTATCCTTGTGTCTGAGATGAGTTTCTTTTAAGCAGCATATGGATGGCTCATGTTTTTTTATCCATTCTGTCAGCCTGTATCTTTTGATTGGAGAATTTAATCCATTCACATTCAATGATATTACTGAAAATGCACTATTTATTTTCTCCATTTTATTCTTTGGTTTTCATATGTCATCTTATTTTTGTCTTTCTTTTTACTCTTTTGGTCATCCTTTCTGCTTTTCTTTCTTCTATACTCTCCTCCAAGCCTCTCTCCTGTCTTTTTCTTTCAGGTTCTAAGGCTTCCTTTAATATTTCCTGCAAAGGTGGATTCTTTTTTGCAAACTCTCTTAGTTTCTGTTTGTTTGTGAATACTTTATATTCACCTTCATATTTGAAGGACAGTTTTGCTAGGTAAAGAATTCTCGGCTGGCAGTTTTTCTCTTTCAGTTTCCTAATTGTATCATACCACTGTCTTCTCGCCTCCATGGTTTCTGAAGAGAAATCTGCACAAAGTCTTACTGGATGTCCTTTGTACGTGATCGTTTGCTTCTCTCTTGCTGCTCTGAGCATTTTCTCTTTATCTTTTACATTTGACATTCTGAATAATATGAGTCTTGGCGTAGGTCTATTTGGATTTATCCTTATTGGGGCACGGTGTGCTTCTTGGACATGTAAGTTCATTTTTTCATGAAAGTTGGGAAATTTTCAGCTATCATTTCCTCAAATACTGTTTCTTCCCCTTTTCCTTTCTCTTCTCCTTCTGGAACTCCCATGACACATATGTTCTTGCGTTTTGTGTTGTCATTCAACTCTCTGAGCCCCTGCTCAAGTTTTTCCATTCTTTTCTCTCTCTGTTCTTTTCTCTCTTCAATTTTAGCTGCTCTGTCTTCAGTATCACTTATTCTTTCTTCTATCATTTTGAGTCTGCTGTTGTATGCTTCAAATGTATTTTTTCCTTCACCTATTGTGTCTTTCATTCCCATGAACTCCGTTACTTTTCTGTTCATGATTTCAAATTCTTCTATACGTTCACGCAATGACTTCTTAATGTCATTGATCTCTTTAACTATATTCTCTTTCATCTCATTAATTTGATTTTGGAAATGTGTGCTCATCTCACTGATTAGTTCTCTCAAATTCTGCATCTCTTCTGGGACTTTGCTGTATTCCTTTTCTTGGGCCATGTCTTCTATTTTCTTAGTATGGCCCATAATTTTTTGCTGGTGCTTAGGCATCTGGTTAGTTTGTATTTTACTTAGATGCTCTATCTCTTTCTCTTTTATGGGGTTTTAGTGACAGAAGGCTGTGAGTTACCACCGCTCTTTGATTTTTGGCTCAACCTTGATTGTTAGGATTGTTCTGCTGGTTGCTCAAAACTGGGCAGTGGACCCAGTAATTGGTTGTAGAGTCGTTTCCTCGGGCCTTGGGCAGGGAGGCTATGGAGGCCAGGAAAAGCCTCTCTTACTTATTAATTTTCTTATGTGCACTTACTTGGTCTGCCAGGAGATGGCGCTTGTTGGCAGCTCTCAATTCAATGCCTTGTCGGAGCATATTTGTTGTGACACAGACCAGATCAATGTGATAGAGCTTCCTGTCTGGGGGCCAGGAGTCCTGCGATTCAAACTTCCCGAGACAGTCCTCCAGACCTCTCTCGCAGCGCCCCCCTCTTCCCAGCCAGGAAACACTTCCACTCCCTTCTGAACCCTCAACAATCAGTACCTGTTAGTAGAGGAGGAGATTGGGAGGTTTGTATATCTTTAGCCCCTTGTAGGCTCCAAGGCAAACAATGGCGCAGCCCCACCCAGCCTGGAAGGGCTCTTGGGACAGGGCAGACCAAACCTGGGAGTCCAAAGCAAGGTCAGCCCCAGGCTCTCTCTCCCCTCTCCCGTGGAGTTCCTAACAATCAGTCCAAGCTAGAAGAGAGGGAGGTTCCGAGGATTGTATTTCTCCAGTCCTTTCCGGGCTCCCAGGGCAAACCGCCATGTGGAAGTGTCCTTTCCAGGCTCCCAGGGCAAACCGCCGTGTGGAAGGGTACGTGGGGCTCTGTAGCCCAAATTTCAGGTCCGAACCTGAGTCAACCTAAGGTGTGTCCCTCTCTCTCCCCTTTCTGGGAGTGGCAGATCCCTGAAGCCTCCTCTGTCTGTGGTCGCAGGCCCAGGGGCCCGAGAATTCTGAAGAGTGTGGGGGAGGGTGCCAGCAGCAGGAGAAGCTGCTACTTGCAACTCACAGTTCTGTAGTCGCGATTTCCCTCTTCTGTCCCTCTCTCCTCTGGGTGGTGTGCAGCCTTCACCTGGTGACCTAAACCCTAGAAGATCTTTTTCGGGGCTGTTTCAGCTTGTCCTCTAGCTATTTTTCTGGAGAAGAGATTCCCGTGTCTTACTAGCCAGTTATATGCTTTAAAGTCAGGAAGTGAGAGTCCTCCAACTTTGTTCTTTTTTAAGACATTTTTAGCTATTCAGAATCCCTTACCCTTCCAAATAAATTTGATTTTTGGCTTTTCAATTTCTGCAAAAAAAGGTTGTTGATATTTTTATTGAGATTGTGTTGAATCTGCAAATCTGTTTGCTTAGAATTGACGTCTTAACCTTATTTAGTCTTCCAATCCATGAAAACAGAATGTCCTTCTATTTATTTAAGTCTTCTTCAGTTTCTTTTAGCAATGTTTTGTAGTTTTCTGAATACAGGTCTTTTATGCCTTGGTTAAGTTTATTATTAAGTATTTGATTATTTTAGTTGCTATTTTACATGTAATTTTTCTTTCTGAATACTTCCTCAGATTGCACCTCAGTAGTATATTGAAATACTATTGATTTTTGCATATTAACCTTGTATCCCACCACTTTGCTGAACTCATCTATTGCTTATAGTAGCTTTGTTGTGGATTTTGCAGAATTTTCTAGATATAGGATCATGTCATCAGTGAATAGTGAAAGTTTTACTTCTTCCTTTCCTATTTGGGTGCCTTTTATTTCTTTGTCTAGCCTAATTGCTCTAGCTTGAACTTCTAACAAAATATTGAATAATAATGGTTACAGTGGGCTTCCTTGTTTTATTTCTGATCTCAGCAAAAAAGCTTTCAGTCTTCCACTATTGAGTACAATGCTAGCTGTAAGTATCTCATATATACACTTTACCATATTGAGAAAGCTTCCTTTATTCATATCTTTTGGAGGTTTTTATCAAGAAAGGGTGCTGTATTTTGTCAAATGCCTTTTCTGCATCAATTGAGAGGATCACATGATATTTCTTCTTCAATTTATCAATGTGGCTTATTACACTAATTAACCTCTTGTGTGGAACCACCCTTGACTGCCTGGTATAAAACCCACTTGATCATGATTTGTAATTGTATTATGTGCTTTTGGATTCTGTTTGCAAGTATTTTGTTGAGGATTTTTGCATCTATATTCTTCAGAGATATTGGTCTTTAATTTTCTTTCTTTCTTTTTTTTTTTTTTTCTCATATTTTTATCTGGTTTTGGTATTAACATTATGTTGCCTTCTTAGAATGAGTTTGGTAGTATTCTTTCCTGATCAATTTTTTGGAAGAGCTTGAGTAAGATCGACATTAGTTCATATTTGAGTGATTGGTAGAATTCACCTGTGAAGCTATCTGGTCCTGAGCTTTTCATCTTTGGGAAGTTTTTGATGACTGTTTTAATCTCTTCACTTATGTATGGTTTGTAGAGGCCTTCTATTTTTTCTAAAGTCAGTTTAGGTGATTAATGTGTGTCCAGGAATCTGTCCATCTCGTCTACATTTTCTAGTTTTTTGGCATACACTTGTTCATGGTATCCTCTTATACTCTCTCTTATTTCTATGAGGTCAATGGTAATATTCCCTCTCTCATTTCTGATTTTATTTGTGTCTTGTCTCTTTTTTTCTTTGTTGGTCTAGCTAAGGGTTTGTCGATTTATCTTCTCAAAGAACCAACTTTTGGTTTTCTTGATTCTCTCTATTGTTTTACTTGCTCTCAATTTCATTGATTCCTGCTCTGCTCTTTACTATTTCTTTCCTTCGGCTTTGTTTGGGACTAGTTTGCTGTTCTTTTTCTAGTTCTTCCAGGTGTGCAATTAGATCATTATTTTAGCTTTCTTTTTTATTGTAAACATTGAGGGCTATAAATTTTTCTCTCAGCACTGCCTTTGCATGTCCGATAGGTTTTGATGAGTTCTCATTTTCATTCATCTCAAGATATTTGTTGAATTTTCTTGCAATTTATTCTTTGACCACTGATTGTTTAAGAATGTGCTGTTTAATCTTCATATATTTATGAATTTTCCATTTTTCTGTCCATTATTGATTTCCAGCTTCATTCTGTTATTATCAGAGAAAGTGTTTTGTATAATTTCAATCTTTTAAAATTTGTTGAGACTTGTCAGGTGACCCAACATATGGTATATCTTGGAGAAGGACCATGAAGACTTGAAAAAAATGTATATCCTGCTGTTTTGTGGTGCAAGGCTCTATAGATGTCTGTTAGGTCTAGTTCATTTATCATATTATTCAAGTTCTCTGTTTATTTATTCTCTGTCCAGATGTTCTATCCAATAATGAGAGTGGAGTCTTGAAGTCTCCAACAATTATTTAGAGACATCTATGTCTCCCTTCAGCTTTACCAATGTATGCTTCATGTATCTTGGGGCACCGAGGTTAGGTGAATAAATATTTAAAATAGTTATTTCTTCTTGTTTAATTGCCCCTTTTAAAAATATAAAATGACCTTCTTCATCCCTTATAACAGTTTTGCATTTAAAATCTATCTTGTCTTGTATTAGTATCGCTACTCCAGCTCTTTTTTTAGTTACTATATGCCTGCAAGACCTTTTTGCAACACTTCACTTTCATCCTAGTAGTGTCTTTATGTCTCAGCTGAATCTCCTATAGACAACATACAGATGGCTTATATTTTGTAATCCATTCTGTGTCTTTTGATTAGGGATTTCAAGTCATTAACATTCTATGTTATAACTGTAAAGGTATTACTTATTTCATCCTTTTTGAGAGTTGCCCTTCTGTTGTCATATCATACTATAACAATCATTTTATCCTTTCTAATATTCTTCATTTCTACATTCTTCTTCAAGTCACTCACCCTTGATTTTTCCTTTCAGGCTGCAGCACTCCTTTTAGTATCTCTTGTAATTCTGGTCTTTTGGAAGCATGTTCTATCAGTTTTTGTCTGTCTGTAAAGACTTTGAAATCCCCTTCATTTTTGAAGGCAGCTTTGCCAGATATGGAATTCTTGGCTGGCAGTTTTTCTCTTTCAGTACCTTAAATACATCATACAACTTTCTTCTCTCTTTCTTGGTGTCCGATGAGGAGTCGGCACTTAATCTTATCGAATTTCCCTTGTATGCGATGCTTTGCTTTTCTCTTGCTGCTTCCAAAATCTTCTCTTTACCTCTGATATTTGTCATTCTGAACAGTAGATGTCTCAGGGTAGGTCTGTTCATGTTTATTCTGTTTGTGGTGTGTTGTCCTACTTGGATATTGATATTTACGTCTTTCATAAGAGTAGGGAGGCTTTCAGTCATTATTTCCTCAAATATTCTTTCTGCCCTTTTTCCACTCTCTTCTCCTTCTGGGATGCTGATAATATGTATGTTTTACCATTTCATGTTGTCATTCAGTTCCCTGAGACCCTGTTCCATTTTTTCCATTCTCTTCCCTTTCTGTTTCCTGTCCTTCACAGTTCAGATGTTCCATCTTCAAAATCATAATTCTGTCTTCAAGTAGTTCAAATCTGCTCCTATGTGCCTCTAATGCATTTTTAATCTCATCCATTGTGTCTTTCTTCCCAATAAGGTCAGTTATTTTTCTTTGCAGACTGTCAAATTATTCTTTATGGTCAACCAGTGTCTTCTTAATATCCTTTATCCCTTTAGTCTTATTTTCCTTCAATTCTTTAAAAATGATTTAGGAGATTTGTGTGACTATCATTGTTTAATTATCTGAAATCTTGAATCATTGCAGAACATTTGGTTTGTTCCTTTGGCTTGGCCATCACTTCCTCTTTCCTATTATGGCTTGTAAATTTTTGTTGTTGTCCAGGCATCTGATATGTTGATGAATTTACTCTGATGGCCAATTTCTCTCTCTTGCTTATTATTTTTCACAACTCTTTAATATTTGGTTCAACTTATCCTAAGTCTTTAAAATTGTTCAGCTAATTTATCAAAATCATGTGAGGGTTTGACTAATGAGGTTCAGACTTTCTCCCAGGGGTGGGGTAAAGAAAGCTCTAAAAGCAGTTTCTGTCCATGTAATTTCCAGCCTAGCCAGCAGATGGTGCTCTTTGGCACACCCTTCCAAGTAAGTGTATCTCTCTTGGTTTCCCTTTGTTTTTGTCTAGCCAGAGTGAAGATTCAAAGCATGATGCACTGGCTAAATTCACTTAATAAAAACGACCTTATTCCCCCTCCCTTTACCCTTGTAACAGCTGGCAGGGAGGAAGACTCTGTTCTCTCAGTTAGCTGCAATGTCTCGGGTTTTATCCTGCTTAATATCTCTGGGGTGGGGGGGGCACTTCTTGGTGGCTGGGTAGGTTAGTAACTCATGGTTCGTTACTTTGTTCTCTCCATCTCTCTGTCCCTCACTCTCCTGGGAGCTGTGAAGAACTGTTCTGGTCTGCTGACCCCTAAAGCAGGTCTCCAGGGAAGCTTTTGGCTCTTTCTACCTTGTTTTTGTGAGATCTGAGCCTTATCTGCCTAACCTGACTGCCATGTTCCCACAATTCTCAATGCATCTATCTTTATGCCAATACCATGCTGTTTTAGCATGGTAGCTATATAACACACATCAAAGTCAGGAGGCATGAGTCTTCTGACTTTGCTCTTCTTTTTAGGACATTTTGGCTATTCAGGACTTCTTTCCTTTCCAAATAATTTTGGTAATTGACTTTTCTATATCTGTAAAGTAAGCTGTTGGAATTTTGATGGCTAATTCATTGAATCTGTAAATGAGTTTGGGTAGACTTGACATCTTCATAATGTTTAGTTTTCCAATGCATGAACATATGATGTCCTTTCATTTCTTTAGGTCTTCTTTGATTTCCTTTAGCAGTGTTTTTTAGACTTTTGAATAAATGCCCTTTACATTCTTGATTAGATTAGCTTCTGGGTATTTGAATCTTTTTGTTGGTAATATAAATAGAATTTTTTTTCTTGATTTCCTCTTCAACTTGCTCATTACTAGTTTAGAAACATCACTTTTTTGTGTATTCATATTGTATCTTGCCACTTTGCTGAGCACATTTATTATCTCTAATAGCTTTGTTGTAGATATTTCAGGATTTTCTAAAAATACAATGTCATCTGAGAATAGTGAGAGTTTTAATTTCTCTTTTCCAATTTACATGACTTTTTTTTTCTTGCCTAATTGTTCTATCTAGAATTTCTGTAACAATGTTGAATAATGGTGATGATAGTTGGTCATCCTTGTTTTGTTCCTGTTCTTAGGTGGAAAGCTTTCAACCTCTCTCATTATCATGTTGACTGTGGTATATTCATATATGCCATTTATTATGCTAGGAATTTTTCTTCTTTATCTATCTTTTGAATTGTTTTTTAAGAAAAGAGTTATATTTTATTACATAACTTTTCTGTGTCAATTGAGATTATCATGGTTTTTTTTTTTCCCCTTCAATTTGTTAATATGGTGTATTACATTATTTGTTTTCCTGAGTTAAACCACCCTTGCACACCAGGAAGAAAACCCACTTAATTGTGGTGTATGATTCTTTTAATATGCTTTTGGATTCTCTTTGCAAGTATTTTCTTGAGAATTTTTGCACCTATGCTCAGTAAAGAGATTGGTCTGTAATTTTCTTTTCATGTAGTATCTTTATCTGGCTTTGTTATTGGGGTAATGTTGGCTTCATAAAATGTGTTGTGTAATTTTTCCTCCTTTTCAATGTTTTGTTAGAGTATAAACAGGATTGGTATTAATTCTTCACAAAATAGATGGCTCAATTTACCTGTAAAGCATCTGGTCCTGGACTTTTTGTTGATGGCAGATTTTTGATGACTTTTGATTCAATCTCTTTATTTGTGATTGATTTGTTGAGTTCCTGTATTTCTTATAGATTCAATGTATGTTGTTTGTGCTTTTTTTAGGAATTTGTCCATTTCATCAAAGTTTTCTAATTTGTTAGTGTAGAGTTTCTCGTATTATCCTTTTAAGGTCCTTTTTATTTCTGTGGGGTCAGCCATAATGTCTCCCCTTTCAATCCTGATCTTATTTATTTGCATCTTCTCTCTTTTTTCTTTATCAATTTTTTTTTTATCTTCTCAAAGAACAAGCTTTTAGTCTTCTTGACATTTTATATTTCGTTTGTGTGTTTGTGCTCAATTTTATTTATTTTTGCCCTACTCTGGGTTTTTTTGTTTGTTTGTTTGTTTTTTGTTTTTTTTTTCTCCTTTCTTTCTTTTTGCTTTGGTATTGGTTTGCTGGACATTTTCTAATTTCTCCAGGTGTTCAATTAGATCTTTGCATTTAACTCTTTTTCCTTTTTTAATGTAGGCATTTAGGGCTATAAATTTCTCCCTCAGCACTGCTTTGGCTATATCCCATAAATTTTGATAAGTTGTGTTCTTATTTTCATTCATCTCAAGATATCAACTAATTTCTCTTGCATTTTTTTCTTTGGCCCACTGGTTATTCAGGAGTGTGTTGATTAACCTCCATATATTTTCAAAATTTCCCCTTTCTCACCTATTTTTGATTTCCATCTTCATTCCACTATTATCATTGAAGGTGCTTTGTGTAATTTCAAACTTCTTAAATTTATTGAGAGCTGTTTTGTGCCAAACATGAGGTCTAACCTGGAGAAAGATCCATGAGCACTTTAGAAGAATGTTTAACCTACTCATTTGGGGTACAATGTTCTGTATATCTGTCTGGTCCAGCTCATTTATCACATTGTTCAAGTTCTCTGTTTCTTTGTTGATCTTCTGTCTAGTTGTTCTGTTGATTTGAGTGGCATGTTTACATTTCCAAGTATTACTGTAGAGATGTCTATTTCTCCTTTCAGTTTAGCTAGATTTTGCCACATGTGTTTTGAGAACCCTGGTTAGGTGCGTAGACATTTATGTCTGTTACTCCTTCTTGCTGGATTGTCTATTTTATTATATTTCAGGCATCTCTTCATTCATTCATTTGACAATGATATCAACTATCTACTAGTTGGCTTGAACTGTTTTAAACTCTCTCAAAAAATCAAATAGGTGTAAAATGAGGGATATAATTTGTGCAGCCTGCTAAATGGATTTTTGAGAGAATATCATGGGCTTGGGTGCTGTGTAATCACCAGCTATTGTGAAGAAACAGACATACAACTTAGTTAAATCAAATACTTAAAAACAAAGGGCTATTTTATTTTTCTGCAGGATTGAAGGAAGGCTCCTTAGTAATATTAGTTTGGAAGAAAGGACTGGAGCTTTTATAGTAGCACCATAATTAACAGCTTACTGAGAAGTGTCATTACATAAATCATACATGGTTTCTTCATTTGGAAGTGAAGCTCCTTTTACTTGCTTTCTTCTTTTACCAGGAAGCACATTTTGCATTCATACTTTGAATGATGATTAGAATGCAAATGATTCCAGGAAAACAAAGTTAAATACTTAGGGCATATAAATAACAGATACCATTTCATTTCCTAAAAATTAAAAGGATCCTTGGTCCCTGAAAAAGGAAGCAGGCAAAAACCAAGAAAAACTTCTGAAAAAACAAACACTGGTGGAAGGAAGAAGAAATGTAGTGGTGAGTAGAATAAAAATCAACTTTACATAGATTCAGAAGAAATGCATCCAAGCTTTGCATTTCCAGTAAACAGATGCCTTTGAGCAGGTCATATAAGTGCTTGGGCATTGCGTTTTAATTAATAATAATCACACCTAATTTATTTCAACAATGTAGCCTTGGAAATAATTTCCACAATTCTTGATGATGAGAGATATTTTTCCATAATAGAAAATTTTTAAAAATTCAGTTTTCTAACTTTAGCTGGAATTATCTGAATTTCCTCCTTTCTGTAATAGAAAGATATGTTAATATAAAGGGGTAAATTTGGTAGGATTTGAAAGAAGCAACGGTCTAAAGTGTTTTCTAGCAGATGATGGTGTTTGTTTATATGCCCATTGTCCTCTATTTTGAAGAACCTAAGAAGACAACTAAGAAATGAAATGGGTAGAATGCACACATTATGAAAATGGATAGATGTAAGTTATTAGCTCTAAGGACATTAACTTATACCAATCTGAGATAGGACAATTTTATAAGAGGTGACATTTTCAGTCATTTGACCTTGTATAATATGCCATCTTTCACAGCTATGCCTCAATCTTCTGGAGACTATGCAAATGGGGATGGTGAGGAGTGCCAATGAGAGCAGCCTGACAGGTTTTATACTGTTGGGGTTTTTTGATCATGCTCAGATACAGAAAGCTCTATTTATAATCAACTTGATCTTGTATTTGCTAATGATTTTGGCTAACACCACCATCATACTGATCTTATCTGGAACCCAAACTTCACACGCCAATGTATTTCTTCCTTTCTCGTCTCTCCTTCCTGGACCGATGCTTCACCAGCAGTGTGATTCCCCAGCTCTTGGTAAACTTGAGGGATCCCATGAAAGCCATTACCTATGCTGGTTGCATTGTTCAACTCTATGTCTCCCTTGAACTGGGCTCCATGGAGTGTGTTTTGCTCACTGTGATGCCTAAAATCGCTGTGTTGCTATCTGTCATCCCCTCCAATTACACTGTTGTTATGCTTCCCTGTCTCTGCATGATCCTGTTCTCTATGGTGTGGCTCAGTGGGGTGGCTTGGTACAGTCTACTCTCACTCTCCAGCCTCCATTCTGTGGTCATCCCCAAGTGGGCCATTTCATCTGTGAGGTCCCTGTGATCATCAATTTGGCTTGCATTGACCACTTTTAATGAGTTTGAGCTTTTTGTGGCTAGTGTCTTCTTCCTCATAGTGCCTGTCTCATTTGTCCTAGTCTCTCATGTCTACATTGCCCAGACTGTGTTGAAGAACAAGTCAACCACTGGGAGACAGAAAGCATTTGGGACTTGCTCTTCCCACCTGTTGGTGTTCATTTTCTATGGTACCATCATCTTCATATATTTGCAGCCAGCCAAGAGTAAATACAAAGACCAGGGAAAGTTTGTTTCCCTCTTCTACACTGCGGTGACCCCTATGATAAATCCTCTTATTTAAACTTTGAAGAACAAAGAGTTTAAAGGGGTTCTAAAGAAAATTCTCAAGAATATTCTGTGCATACATTTTACATGATTCTCAAAGAGTTCCTAAAAGTGATACTGTGATGAAAACCTTGCAGAAAGACCACACTTTGGCCAATTGGTTCGATTTTCTTTTACTTAGTTGCTTACTCAATCTTTAACATTCTAAAAATACTATGGAATACATGCACCTAGTCCTCCTTTTGCTATCACCCAACAGCAGCATAAGAATGAAATATCTACTCAATCTATGCTTCAGTGTCTTTTCTTCAGAATGTATTATTTAAGTGGCAAATATGAGATTCCTTTTAAATGCTAAACCCTTTACAAGGTTAAGGTGAACACACAAATATGCAAGACATTCATAAGGTTATTTGTCCTGTCCATTGTTCATTTATTAACAATGTAGTGGTTTAGTCTTGCAGCCGCCCCATAGCTATAGATGTATAAATACCTTAATTCTTTCCAAATTTCAGAGGTGGATGTAGTTAAGATGGCTGGGTCTTGAGCAAACTGTCATGAAGAAAAAGACTTTTTATTTCCCCCTATGTTCCATACACTTGGAATTTGGAAGAGATGTGCAGAGGGGCAAAAATACCATAAGAACTAAAGCCATACATTAGTGGGCACAGCAGCTGGAGGAATACTGGTTCTCTAATTGTAGAGTTGAATATATAGTTGACTCAATGAACCATTTATAAAAGCTTAACTATGAATTCTATTTCCTGAGATGTATCACAGCTCTATTATATTTTGTGTCTTGAAAACACATGTAATTAATAATATTTATAATTGTTATTATAACGTATAATTTATGTATAAAACATTTTCTCTTCCTTTAGAATTTTATTTTATAGATAAAAATCTTAATCAAAGATCTTTCATAATTTACTATTAAACACTGATAATCATTTTTCATGATTTCACTCTAAGTAATCTTTTCATGTGTATTCTTGTTCTGAAAATGAAAAACTTTTTCATATTGATTTTGGGAAATTTTGTGTGAATATATGAGTCTACATTCTACTTTCTTGCATGTACTGGGTTGTATGGACCTTGTAGGCAACAATGTAGGTTCAAACATACATCAAAATAAAGAAACATTTTACTGAGATGAGAAAGAATATTCTCATCTCACTAAAGTGGGAAAGTCTTATAGGTACAAGTGTGTTAATTATTTTATTTAAAGATTAAGTAAGTTAAGGAATGGCTGACTCATCAATTATGACTTCTAAGAAGCAGAGAAAGAAGTTGTCTCAGAGAGACGAGGAGTGTGTGAAAGTTTAAGTCAACAAAAGAAGAGTTTTTAAGTCCTATATGTAGAGAGATTAGCACGATTTTATAACTGAAGTAAATTAGAAATTATGAAAATGTTAAGGGAACATAATGGTAGCATGGCTAGACCAAAGCTTTATAGTTGAGATGAAAGACAGAAAACTGTCTGAATTTGCAGTAATGAAGGGTCCCCATGCCAGATAAGGAGTTGGAACAGTACCAAATGGGAAGCAGAAATCTTGGGGTAGTTAAGTGGATTTGTATTGTAGAAATATGACCTTGGTTAATGTTTTCATTCATCAAACCTGACCCTCCTGTCACTGTCAGGGCAGAGGATTGCAGCTGAGTAACTTCCCTGCCATGGGATCACTATATTACCCACATCTGGTGTCAGGTCCAAACTATGAGAAATTAGTTGGACATGAGAGCTGCTGATAACAGATTTCCTGACTTCTCTTGGATGCATGTTGTGAAGAAAGCAGAGGTAATAATTTGAGGATAATCCATGAATTATGATAATAAATGTTTGTTAAAATTTTCAAATGCCAAATTCACTGAAGGAAGTTAAAAAAATTTTCTATGGTGATTTTATTCCCAGTCAATAGTACCACAAACCACTCTGTTGTCTCTCATATTAGGAAATGTATTAGTCAGCCAAAGGGGTCCTGATGCAAAGTACCAGAACTCTGTTGGCTTTTATATAGGGTATTTTTTTGGTGTAGAAGCATACAGTCACAAGGCCTAGAGTTCAACTCAAGGTACCATAGAGGTAATTTATCATCAAAGTCATTTGCCATGTGTTGAAGCAAGATGGCAGATGTTTAAGAGGGTTTAGCCTTCCTTCTTCTTCTTAAGGCTCTATGGTCCCAGCTTCTTCTGATATCATCTGTAGTATAGCATAAGGCTCATCTCTCTCCCTGGGGCTTGTTTTTTTCCTGGCTCAGGTGCTCTGTTGTCTTCACAAGGTCAGCTGTAGACTATCAGGCTCTTCTCATTCCTGAGGCCTCTGCCTGTCTAATGAGCTGTATCTCTTCCTCTGCTGTGTCTTTTTCTGTGTGCCTGCCCACCAAGGGCATAAGGATTTAACACTCTACTGACATGACTAAATCTAAGCCTTAATCTTAATTTAATCAAGTTAACATAATCTTTTAATTCAATACAAGCAAAAGGTATCACACCCAGAGGAACTGACCAGTTTACAAGCATAATCTAAATCTCTTTTTAGAATTCATAAATAATATCAAAATGCCACAGGCATATAAAAATAAAAAACAGTCTATGTCTTCAGACTTGAGAAAGTTCAAAGAAGGCTAAACCAATATAGGGATAATTTAAGGACCTGGATATTGAAGGAGGTATAGAATTTAGACTTATAAAAAGTCTCTATTATTTCAACATGTCAACTAGTGTTGATATAGTGAAAAGAACACCAGACTTAGAAGACGTGTCTTGGGTTTTAGTCCTAATACTTCTTATAACAAGTACAAATTTCTACACTTATTTTTGACTCATTTTACCCTTTATTTAATGAGATGACTACATTAGAACATAAGATATCTTCATTCTGATTAAAACTTGCAACTACCATTGGAGATTGAAGAGTTAATAAGGTGTGAGCATGTTTGGGAAATGTGTTATTTGTAATTTTGGAGACATGTTATGAAGGATAAAAAATATAAACTTATTGATGGTCACATCCATTATGGGCCTAAGTTTCTACCTTGTGTAAATTGGGCTGAGGATAATGCCATTTATTTTAGAAGAAACATAATAGTGAAAGCAAGGGCTTATATTTGAACAAAGTGCATTTGGGGTTCTTCTCAAGTAGAGATGTTCATCTGAAAGCTGAATATGAGGATGTGGTCCTCACTAGAGAAATTTACTCATAATTAATGCAGTGATTAGCAGATGGGTTCCCTTAGGGAGAAATTAAATCATGGTAAGAGATGAGGATGCTAGATTGATGTTGAGTAATCCAACATTTAAAAGTTTGGAGGAGAAGAATAAGATGACAAAAGAGACAGTAAATCTAAATATACCTCCAAATGATTTTACTATGAAATTTCTTTGCACTAAGAAATAAAGACGTTGCTAGTTATAGGGCGTTAGATGATGCAGATAATCCAAGTTACAGATGGAAAGGATAACTTTTAAAAGGATGAGAGAGATATTCTTTCTTGTAACTGGAGGGAAGGAGGAAGGAGGCAACACAGACAAGTTGGTTGTTTATTTTTTATGCTGGGAAGTCTGATGGCATTCTTTACAAAGTAGGAAGTCCCAGAATGATGCTGTATCAAAAGCAGAACACTCCACATTAGGAAAATATGTATATGGATTCTCCCTGGTTGATCCCATGAAGTTAGTTACTCCCCCTGCTAATTGCCTGCTGGGGACACTGGTTACCCCCAGAAGATTTAGTTAATGTGAATAAACATGAGCTTGCCATAACAGGATCCTGCCCACTTCCAGATATTCTTTTTCCCAAATCTCATTATGACTAAAACAGTTTCTTCAGGCTTTGCTTCTGTGAGAAGTATGAGTCTTCAGTAGACATTATTCTGAAGCTAAGTTGCCTGTTGGGTCAGGACCAGATTTGACACAGATACACAAAGCTAAGAAAATGCTATATAATGTGTTTTCTGATGATCTGGAAAATACCAACACATTTATATAGCCCTGGTAGTAAGACTTCAGTTGAATTTAGCATTACTTGAGCGTACTTGTGTCTTGAATGGATTTATAAAGTTATTGAGGTAGCAACCTATGGTTTTCTACCACTGCTGGACTTGTTTTGTCATTAATGTGCCATGAAATGTTGTGTGAGAAAGTTAAACTATTTGGATTTCAGGATTTTTTTTCCTCAATTATGGGGATGTGGCAATTTTATTTTGCTATTCCTAAGTTCAAGGTAGTGTCTTGCAACTAATTTGCATAATTGAGTGATATTTTCAATTTAAGTCACCTTTTACAGGAAAAAAATACAGATGAGAGATGAGAGATGGATAGATAGGTAGGTAGGTAGATATAGATATAGATACATATAGATAGATATAGATATAGATATAGATAGATATAGATATAGATAATTAGATATGGAAACCTAGATACACAAAGGACAGATGACAGGTATATAGATACATAAGTACATAAATAGTTGCACATTTACATTAAGAGATATAGAGGTAGATACAAACAACATCCTGGAGTCCTCATTTCAATGTGATATCAGTCTTCTGTAAAAAAATTATTATGAGAATTACCATACAGTTATACAACTCAAGCTGTGTGTCCTTGCAAGCCTTTGGACTTTTGACTCTCTGCAATGTCAAATGGAGGAATAGTGTAAGTACAATGTCACTAAATTGAATTATTAGGTTTGATTTTATTGAGAAAGTGTAAAATGTTTTCCAGAGGATCATTCTTTATTGACTTCATTAACATTGTTGTCTCATTTGTCAGTTTCCTCAGAGAGATGTGATTGCATTTTATTGATGCTTACAGGGTCAGCAAGTTGAGGGATGGCATAGCATAAATCAGAATGTGCACTGTAGAAGGCTTTCAATGGGCAGATGGGTTGAAGTCTGAGCAAGGTTGGAGTGTCACAAAAGCAAAGGTAGCATATCTTCTATACAGAAAGACTCAAGAGAAAGTCTGGCTGTGGGAAATAGGGCACTGAAATGCATTAGTTTACTCAGCAAACATTTATCATTTACTAAGCTTCAGACTCCACACAAATTACATATAATAAAATCTATAAAATATGTCCTATTACTTTAAGAAGAAGCTTAGGTTTATTAGAAATAAACAATTGTAAAAATTTAGGTCAGTAATATCTAACAGTTTCTATGATAGAAGTAGATTCAGGATGAAGGAAGGATTTATAAGATAAGAATTGGTAAATCCTACCTGGGGTGGGGTGTGGGGCATGTGATGGCTGTTCAGAGTCAAGGAAGACTTTGTATATAAGGTACCAGCATGGAGTCTTGAAAACGGAGGAGATGCTTTTTGTGTGATGGGAGTTGTGGAAGAATATTATTTCATAGGGAGAAGCTTAAGAAAATAAATGACTGAGTGAAAGAACAAGTAGGGGGAGTACAAACCAGTCAAAATGGCAGCATGGTAAGTTAGATGTGTGGGGTGTGGTGGTGGATGTAGGGAGGGCATAAACCACCACAAGGAGAGTATTGAATGCCTTGTGGATAATGCACACTTTTTTAAAAAAAAATATCAGGAACCAACCATTCCAAGGGAAATGTCATATTTGAGAGACAAATATAACTCTGGCTGCTGTGTGATGCTTAATTATAATGAGCATTAGAGACAAAGAGCATGGATGTCAGGACATCAAACCTTGATCTTACTTTTACCTTTTTTGCCCTTTTTTCCTCCCTCCCTCCCTCCCTACCGCCTTCCCTCCATCCCTCCCTCCCTTCCTCTGCCCATTCCTTCCTCCTTCCTTCCTTCCTTCTTCCTCCCTCCCTTCCTTCCTTTCTCCCTTCCTCCCTCCTTCCCTCCCTCCCTTTCTCCATTCCTTCTTTAATTCCTTCTCTCATTCCTTCTTTGTTTCATTCCTTCTTGCCCCAAACCATTCTACACAGATAGGATATTGTGAAACATGAGTTGCATATGTCTCATATATAATCAAAGACCATAACCATTTCTTGACTATTAGGCTGATTTTCAAAGTACTTCATTATATAAGCCAGAGAATTTTTGAATTTTTACTATCTCTCCCTTCACAAACATACAAACTTATTAAATGTTATTCTAAGAAAACATAAAGAGAATACCCATTTTTAGTATTTCTCATGCAATTTAAAATCTCTTTCTCATTTGCTATTGATTTAGGTCTTTGTTGGAAAGCTGAGATTGTTTGGATTCACACTCTGAATGTGGTTTGGATCATTCACTTTTATGAACTTACATCAATATTTATAATTTTTGAATTTACTATTCATGTTTAGTGCACATATTCTCAACTCTAGGGACAAACAAGCATTGCAAATGTGTAAAAGATAGAGGAAAGCTTTTGAGGCCAGCATGAAGATAGCATAAACATGCCATGCTACCTCCAAAGGGGGGAATTACATCTCATCTGGCTTTGCAGGGAATACAAATGTGCACACTGGACACAATCAGCTCATCCAAATCCCAAGCTATTATTTCAAAATCAGCAGAAGAGAATGTCGTTTGGCTCACATTTCTGTAGGGGAGGGTGAAACAAATTTTGAATTGAAAGCATTGGTAAATCAGGCAAAAATGTTTCAGAATGAGAAATATATTGTGTCATGTTACATTTTCCTAGATTCTCATCTGGAAGAATGGAATCATATTCTTCATCACATTCCCTTTTCCATTTAACAGTCATTATTCAATTGATTATGCTATTTTGGTCATTATTAGTCTATTCACACAATAATCCCAAGTTTATAATGCATTCACTTCTCAGTAGAACTTTTGAAATATCCAATATTTGAACTCTTGACATCAGTGTCGTCCCCAACTCACTGTGTACCACTGCCAGATCAATATTTCCTAAAAAGAATTTGAAAATGTCATTTTTTTCTACTCAAAAGAATGTAGCTACATTTCAATGTTTCCACTTCAAAGACAAATACTTTATTTCACTCAGCTTTCCCTACAGATTGGCTCCAAATACCATTTTCTAGACATACCTTCAATGATGACTTTTCTGGATCTTCTTACAAAGACAAATGAATCATCCACATAATCTGTCCAAGTGTCAGTTCTCCTAATGATCAAATACCTTCAAATGTTCTTCACCTTTCAAATAAGCATTTGTCATTGCATATTAAAATATTTGTCATGTTTAAATCTAAGGAATTTAAAAAGATTGATCAATGATCTTTTTACAAAAAATTATGTATTTCTAAGGAGAATTTAACAAATATAAATTTTGTTAATGCTGTATATCCTATTTAATATATTTTTGTTTGATGATGAATATTAATGACTTGAAACCAGTTGATTTAAATAATATTTATTCAAAATGTATTTTTAAAATAATTTCATTTTTGAAAGTTCAATCATTGAGTGAACATGTATGATATATGTTGAATTTTATATTATAGCCCTTCCTTAAACATGTTTCCTTTTCTTCTAGTCATTATTATATATCCCACAGGTAAAAATGGTCTTCTTCTATCTCATTACATCCCAATATTATCCATTGTAAAAGGCTTTGTTTTAGTTTCATCTAGAAAACCTTCCTCAGGCTTCCACATTTAAAAGCAATTGCTTTCTCATCTGATATTTTGCAAAACTGATTTGAAAATTACTTACTTTGGTTCAGCCTTAAAACATCATTTTTAACTTTTCTTTTTTAAAATTTAGATTACTCATTATGTACCTGTTCAATTTTGTTTTGTATCTCCAGATGGACTATTAGATAAATGACTATCTTATCCCTGTTGAAGGAGTGCATAAAGAGAGTCCAAATGTTTGTGTGTGTAGTGGCTTCAAGATGATTTCCTACCCTCATTTTGTGCCTAAGATGAAACCTAAATGTATTAGACTTTTTATGCAGATTTTATTCCACAGTTAAAAACCATGAATATGGTGATTTCTTTTTTTATTTTGAAGGCCCTTATTTTCAGCAGTAAATGAAGGCACAATTCTAGATATTCATGCAAATATCCCCTTTGATAGGCTTTAATAATGAGTTCCCAGAAAACCCTGGATTTGAAATTATTCATGATTTTTTATTAATAAGAAGAGGCACTAGACTGGATGGTATATGGACAATATTAAGGGCAAAAATGAGTAGTTTGGACAAGTCAATCTCCATGATCTTTTAGTTCTTACATGTTTTGATTCTCAGATAAACTGTTTTAAACTTCTTATTTTTCTCTTAGCAGGTGATTTTCCCCTAAGAGGTATGGGAAGGGCCAATGACAGCTCCCTAGTGGGTCTCATACTTCTGGGCTTCTCAGACCACCCTCACCTAGAGGCTGTGCTCTTTGTATTTGTCCTTTTCTTCTATCTCCTGACTCTTGTGGGAAACTTCATCATCATTATCATTGTGTACCTGTATCCTCCTCTCCACACTCCAATGTACTTTTTCCTAAGTAACCTTTCATTCCTGGACCTCTGCTTCACCACTAGCCTTGCCCCTCAGACCCTAGTTAACCTGCGAGGACCAGAGAAGACCATCACTTATGGAGGTTGTGTGGTCCAACTCTACATATCTCTAGCCCTGGGCTCTACAGAGTGCATCCTTTTGGCTGTGATGGCCTTTGATCGCTATGTTGCTGTCTGCAAACCCTTACACTATGTAGTCATCATGAACACGCGGTTATGTCATCAGCTGGCATCCATCTCCTGGATGAGTGGTTTGGCCAATTCTTTGATTCAAGGCACCTTCACCTTGCAGTTGCCTCTCTGTGGCAACCATAGGTTAGATCATTTTATTTGTGAAGTACCAGCTCTCCTCAAATTGGCTTGTGTGGACACCACCATTAATGAATTGGTGCTTTTTGTGGTTAGAGTCCTGTTCCTCCTAATCCCTCCAGCACTCATCCTTATCTCCTATGGCTTCATAACCCAAACTATTCTTAGGATCAAATCAGTGGAGGCAAAGCATAAAGCCTGGAGCACCTGCTCCTCCCACCTCATTGTGGTGATCATTTTTTATGGCACTGCCATTTACATGTATCTCCAGCCAAGTGACAGTTATAGCCAGGACCAAGGCAAGTTTATCTCTCTTTTCTATACCATGGTGACTCCTGCTTTAAATCCTATCATCTACACTTTAAGGAACAGGGATGTGAAGGAGTCTCTGAAGAAACTTCTCTCAGGAAAACTGTGTTACCTCTGGATGTGATATACAAGAAAGTGGTTAGAAGTCATATGGTTTAATCCAAATTTTATACAGACAAACTCATAGTTCTTAATTTTACACCAATTGAATTAATGATCCCTTATTTTCTCTTGTAAGGGCTTTCTCCTCTGTTATGTGTAAGTAAACAAATTGTATATATTTTTACTTAAGTCAGAGCTTGAGACATAGAAAAGAGAGCTCTGAGTGGATATAAGCTATGATCCTTGCCAGCAATCTTTTATTTCTGCCACTTATTTTCCAATGGTTAAAAAAATCAAATAGTTGCCTGAAGGAAGAAACAAACAGCTAAATGAACTTCAGATGAACCCACGAGGCGAGAACGCATGCCTGAAACTGAACGCAGTTCCTGGTCTAGCTAGAATGTAGGAAAGAAACAATGGGAACTGAAAACAGTTCCCTATCTTTCTAAAAGAATAGGGAGTACAAGTAAGAAGGTCAATGTGCTTGCAAAAGAAAAGAATCACTGCTTAAAAACCACATTAATAAACCCTAGCTATTTTTAGATGCTATGATATTGAATGAATAAAAGATGGGGTCACAGCAACCTCGGTGCTGTTCTGCCTGAGCGAGCTGCAGCCCTCTGCTTCAAATACATCAACTTGTCTGACTCTTCCTTTGCGCCTCACACTGATAACAACATATTGGCACCCAATACGTGGGGCTCGAGGTGAGTGGGGAATCTTGTTGACCGAATGGAGCTTTAAGTACTGCGCGGTTGGTTCGCAGAGTGGTCGGGAGAAGCGGAGATCATGGGTAATTCCCGGTCACAGATTGATGAGTATGCGGGAATTTTAAAATCCCTTTTGCATAGTTCAGGGGTGAGGACTAAAGAACATGTCATATGGGACCTGTTACGCTTGATACAGTGGCATTTTTATTGGTTTTCCCCTTCGAAACGAAACCAATTAAATCCTAAGGTTTGGCAGGAAGTGGGGAAGGCTTTTAGGTGAGCTCATCAGCGCGGAGAAGTTGTCTTGGCTGATGTGTGGGCTGCTTATCAGCAAATTGCTCTGGCTATACAACCTTTCCAGAGTGAGGAGGACTTGCCGTAAGATTCCGGACCTGATAAAGTTGACTTGTCTACCTCTCCAATCCCTGTGGATTCTCCAGGACATAAGGAGTTAATTTCTGAGGAGATTGAGGAATGGTCTATGCCACCGCCTCCTGAACCACCAAGGCTGATAGATGTAGTCAAGAAGATAGTAATATTTTAATACCTCCAGATGGTAATATTAAATTGATAAATGAAGATTATTATAAGAGCTCTATTCAAATGGCCAAAAATTAAATAAGTGTTTATATTAATAAATAAATATGGATATTAGTTTAAAATAATAAAAATAGTTATACTCAAATTAAATTATTATTCTAACAAGTTTGTTTAATGTTGATGGTAATTATATGTTGTCAGAAGTTTGTTTGGAAATAGTTTCCAAAATCATTGTAATAACTTAAGTATGGAAGGTATATAAAATGTGCTTTTATTATTAAAGAAAAGAAAGTAATTTTATCCTAAAATAAAATAACTAGTTATTAAAACAAAGTAAAATTTGGGACATAAAAAAGGAATTTTTGTGGTCAAAGCTAAGTAAAATTTAAGCAGTCTATCTATAAAAATTTAAAAGCTTTAATGTCAAACAATGTGATAATATAAAGTTGAAGTTTTATTCTTTCTCAAAGTTTCTCAAGTCAGTAGTTTGTTTTACTAAAGGTTTACAAAGTTTTTCTCCTAAATAATCAGTATGCAATAAAAAAGTCTGTTTTATCAGAATAGCTTCTTGTACTTTAACCTTATCGTTCCCATGGAGAAACAGGTCTTATCACTTTTAAAATGAACACAATATTCGAACCTGCTTTCTCAAAGTCAAATTCTGAAAAGTAGCCTTTATTTCAAACTGTCACAAATAACTTGGTCTTTCACTTAAAAAAAGGTTACATACTAAATTAGTTAAGTTCATGTGATATAAGTTGAATGAAGTATTTAAAACTGTTGTATAATTAAAAGAAATTTTCTAATTTTATAACAATTGAAGTTATATGATAAAAAGTTCATATGAATACTTTAAAAGTGTATAAAATTCCTGAAAATATAATAATGTTTCAATATAATATTAAATAAAATATAATGTTATTAATCATAATTTTTAGTTATAATCACAAAAGGAAAGCAGCCATTAGAGGCTGCTGGGGTAGTGCATAACAGTAAAATATAGTAAAATAAAATAACACCCTGCCACATGCAGTGGTCCCAAATATTGCTAGTTTGTTGCAAAAAATTAATATCCAGTTATGCTACTATCACTTTGTTTTAAACTTGCTAAAGCTTTCTTTAATGTTTTCTTAAACAAGTCAAGCCAGCCCATATTCCCCTTCCTGTAAAATAGCCAACAATTATTAAGTTTATATTCAACACTGTCAGCAACAGCCCCAATTTTAATTATAATGTTAATAACAAAAGCAATGCAAGTATTAAGGTTACAAGTTAGTGTATTACCCCACAGCCCAAATAGAAAATACTAATTTGTTTTTACCTATGCCTTAAACTATACAAAATAAAGAAATTGAGATCATTCTAATCATGCTACTAAAAATCTTAAATGTTTAAAAAATAAGTTTATTCATTGGATGTCTGTTGTATCATCTACTATAGTTATGAATTGTGTATAATATACCTAAATACTAATTGAAACTTTAATATAATACATTGCATACATAAGTAATTTAATGACTTGTGTGTTGCACATAAAGGTGTTCTATTAAGTATATATATAGAAATCTCTTGTTTTGAATTTGAACAGTCCTGAAACTGAATGTATTAAGAAAAAGTTTGGTAAGTATTGCTCAGACCTAAAGTAAAACACCATGCAGAAAACTTTGTTAACCTACAAACCAATGCCTTGCTAGTTAACACTTTTCACATTTCAGGAAAAATATTGGAAATTAAAATCGTAAGCACATCAAGGATGTTTTGTAACAAATTAAAAAAGATAAAATGTGTTTCAATGGGTGTTGTATTCCTCCCTGGGGTAGCTGGCCACTCTCCCAGGGATTAATGCATAAACCTTAAAATGTACCGCTCAAGGAGTGTTGTGTTCCTTCCTGAGGAGACTGGCCCCTTCCTCGGGAATTAGCAAAATACTCACAAGTTGGTATCTATAATATCAAGTTCATTAATCCTATACACAGTCAACCAAAACTCTAGTATCAGTTGCTACTTCAACACTTCTCAGCTAAAAGCTAAATATTGGTAAGTATATATATATATATAAGACTGCTCTATTTATCTGTCATTCTGTAACTTTGTTCAATATTGACTTAATCTTTTAATTAGTTATGTTATTTATGTTTCTCACCCTAATTGTCAGTATAAGCTTATTAAACTAAATATACATATTAACATTTATATTGTATCTATTTAAGACTTTAGCCAAAAATAAACCAAGAATATCAGTGTATCCCCTGATTTAGTAAGCATGTGAATGTATGTGTACTTATAATAAAAAATCAACAGTTAAACCTCTATTTATAAAAGCTACAAAAACAAAAAAAAGGAAAAATGGTGAGGTGCAAGAACAATTATATCAAGCATTATTTTAAGCCAAAGGTCAGAGTCATATACATCAGCAGCAGAGCATTTCTGGCAGAAATCAGGCAAAAAAACAGAAACAAATATTAGACAACTAGTTTATAAAAAGCATAAAAGTAATAATAAATGGGAAAAGGCAGAAGTTAAGTTAGGATATAGGGTCGAGGTATTGCTCTTATCATTACAGATAAAGGAAACCAGCTTTCGGTCCTGTCCAAATGTCTGAAACTTAGACATAAACAAGCTGAAGAAGCTAACACAAGAAGCAAAAAAATGGTATCTTATAAAAGTCAGAATGTCACTCTAACACAGTCATTCTTTGCTATGCTTACCTCAACAACCACAGCAGTAAGTAGTGCACCTTCACATAATTATACATATTGAGCTTATATTAATAATTCACCTCTTTTAGAATTGTTCACATAGGGGGACAAATCTTACCCTGTTTATATTAATTAGTCTTTTCACTTTCCTGGGCCCGTTGATTCTCACCTTCCTCTAAAACCTTTAGAGGAAGGGAAATTCATTGAAAATTTAACCTTGCTTTTTCTTGAATGACCTATCTGCATAGAATCCATTGATCCATGTATACAGTCCTAAAATCATAGTACAAAGTGATAAATGGCATACCAGCCATGTTTCATATGAGGTTGTGTTCTTTAATAATTCCTATAGAATTGTAAAGAATCAGGCCCTTATAAAGATACTGAAACCTAATGTAAACACAGCCATAAGTTGAAAAATTAGTAATTCAACAAAAACTACTAATGAAAGCTCTCATTATTTTTAGAATTTTGGGGACGTCATAAGTATAAATATGTCAGTAAATTGGACTCATCAGGGAAGATTTGTCCCACAACTATGGAACACTAAACTTAACAAAGCTAAAAATTATTTTTGGGAACTAGCCCAGTTTTTGAATGGCAAGGCAATAAAACTAATATTACCAGTTTAAAAAGAAAATCCATTTAATTTCTTAAAATATGTGTACAGGATCCCATTGTTTTTATAATTGGAACAGTGAGCATTAATCAAACATGGTTTTTCTGCAGCAATTGCTCCTTTTACACTTGTGTATCAGAATCTGTTTTACAGGAGAATTCTACTGCAGTTCTAATGGGAAAACGGCGTTGTGAAATATGGCTTCCAGGTCGCATGTATCGCTGCTGGCAGTCTTCCCCTGAGAGCCAAATCCTTTGGGACCCTCTAAATCATTATTTGAAAAGAACCAGACATTTAATAGGATTAATTATAGCTGCTGTATTAGGGCTTATAAGTATTATTACTGCTGCTGCTGTAGCAGGAATTGTCCTTCATGAGGATGTCCAAACAAAACAAAATGTTAAAAATTGGCATCATAATGTTAGTGAGCTATGGCATAGTCAGGCATATATAGGTGAGCAAACTAATAATAGGATTATTGACTTAGAGATGGCTGTTACACAAATAGAAGATCAGGTATATAATCTAAATTTAAAACAAGATTTAAAGTGTGATTGAAATGAAAGTGTTTTTTTTGTATCACTCCTCTCCCATATAATGATTCCCATTATGAATGAAAAAAATAAAATAAAAAATAATTTAATAGGTCACCACACAAGTTTATCTATAAGAATTACAGAATTGCCAAAGAAGATTTTAAGCACGTCTCAGAATCAACTTACTATGCTTCCAGGTAGTAAATTTTGGCAATCAGTGACAGATCAATTGAATAAAATAAACCCCTTACGTTGGTGGAAATCAACCTCTGTACTTACTAACTTTGGAGTGGTGATCATTGGTGCTCTGCTACTCTTAACTGTATTAGGAGGCATTCACAAAGCCCTGTTGTCCCGCATTAACAGGGCTAAAAAAAAACCAGCCATGCCAACAACTTGATTCTGCTTAAAACCCTTGACACTCAAACCCCTGTCCATGGCAGCTTGGTTGGTGACCAGAAACAGGTCAGAAGAAGACAACCTAAGACAGACACAGTCACCCTAAACAAAAAACAAAAAGGGGGGAATTGTTGGAGAAGATGCTGAGAGCCAGAGCATAAAGGGTTAAGCATTTAAAAAGCATGTTTGCTGGCAGAGAAACATTAGTAAATGTCTCCAAGGACACTGCATGCTGCAAATATCAGTGAGACGACGAGGCAGAGCAGAATGAACTCACCACACAGATGTTATTGACTGAATTCCCAAGAAAGATTGTCTGGAAACTCAGAAACAGATAGCGCTTTCATGCACCAAGCTGAGAAACTAGTGAAGAATTCCCTACTTTTGTTAAAATGGCATAAGGAGAACCAAAGCATAAGTACACATGCAAATGATTCCATCATCTGGCATGGGGGAGGATTTACACCACCTAATCCTTTCAGGGTGTGACATCCCACTCAACCGCATCTGTGGAAACTAGCCTCGGATTTTCACTCTGTTAGTTCTTGGCGGGGGCACATTTCAAATATAAGTACTAATTATATTCTTAACTTTACTCATAATAATACGGAATGGGTTAGAGCTTGTGTGCGTCTTCCTTATGTTTTATTATTGGGTAATATTACTTGAAATAATAGTAATGGGGCAATAGAATGTCTGAACAACCACTCTTTATATACATGTATTAACAGCTCTATTAGTTTCTCAAATACCTCTAGTCTTTACATCTTAAGAGCAAGAATTGGAGTATGGTTACCTGTGCAGATGAATCGAGAATGGCAGAATACCCCAGTTATGGGGATTTTGGCTTCCATATCTAAAAGATTGTTGAAAAGGGCAAGAAGGTTTGTAAGAATGTTAATAGCTGTAATTATGGGTATTATAGCCATAACAGCAACAGTGGCTGCTGCAGGAATAGCCCTTCAACAAGGAGTGCAAACTGCTGACTTCGTGCGAACATGGCAACAAAATTCAGAACAGTTATGGGAAACTCAAAGACAAATAGATTCAAAAATACATGAAGAGCTAGCAGACTTAAGACAAACTGTTATTCTGTTAGGAGATCAGATTCAAGCTATGAAATTACAATTGAAAATGAAATATGACTGGAATCAAACTTCTTATTGTATTACACCTGTGCTTTACAATGCAACTGAGTTTCTTTGGGACTCAGTGAAAAACATCTTTTAGATCATGATAATTTAACTGAAGAAATCTTATGCTTGCAACAGAAGATACATCAGACATTTGAAAAACAATTACAAGCTAGGACTGGGGAACAGATTTTAAAAGTGTTAATGATCGGGTTAGAACAATTGCATCCTAAACAATGGTTACATGGTTTGTCAGGATCTGTTATGTTCATATGTATAACTGTATTAATATTGTGCTTTTTATATTGTTTAGTCTGCAGATGATCGCGACAACTAAACCAATTAATGCACCAGCAGTCTGCTACAGCGCACATCATGCTATTTCAATTTAAAAATAAGGGGGAAAGGAAGGAAGAAACAGACAGCTAAATGAACTTCAGATGAACCCATGAGGCGAGAACACAAGCCTGGAACTGAACACAGTTCCTGGTCTAGCTAGAATGTGTGAAAGAAACATAATGGGAACTGAAAATAGTTCCCTATCTTTCTAAAAGAATAGGGAGTACAAATAGGAAGGTCAATGTGCTTGCATAAGAAAAGAGTCACTGCTTAAAAACCATAATAATAAAGCCTAGCTATTTTTATTTAGATGCTATGATATTGAATGAATAAAAGATAGGGTCACAGCAACCTCGGTGCTGTTCTGCCTGAGTGAGCTGCAGCCCTCTGTTTCAACTACATCAACTTGTCTGACTCTTCCTTTGCTCCTCGCACTGATAACAACAATTATATATTAATAAAAGGGGCAATTCACCAAGAATTAACTATACTAAATATTTATGCCCCTAAACTCAGTGCCACAAGATATATTAGGCACACACTGAAAAAAATGAAGGAAGAAATAGATGTCTCTGCAATAATAGTTGGACTTAAATATGTAGCTCTTAGTAATGGGTTGATCATCTCGACAGAGGACAAAAAAATGAAACAGAAGACTTGAATAATATGATAAATGAATTGGACCAGACATCTATTGAAGCACTGGACTCCAAAACAGCAGGATGTACATTCCTTTCAAGTACTCATGGACCTTCTCCTGGATAGATCATGTTAGGAAACAAGACAAGTCTCAATAAATTTAAAAAGATAGAAATTATACAAAACACTTTCTCTGATCATCACAAAATGAAACTGGAATTTAATAATGGAGTGAAAATGCAAAAATTCATTAATACATGGAAGTTAAATAGCACACTCAATAATCAGCAAGTGATAGATGAAATTGCAAGATATTTCAGCAAATATCTTGAGACAAATGAAAATGACAATGCAACATATCAAAACCTAGAGGATAACAATAAAGGCAGTGCTGAAGGAGATATTTATAGCCCTCAATGCTTACATTAAAAATGAAGAAAGATTTAAAATTGAAGATTTAACAGCATACCTGAGAGGAAATAGTAAAAGATATAGCAAGTTAATTGAAAACCAAGGTGTAGGAAAGAAATAGTAAAGGTCTAAGCAGAAATAAATGAAACTAAGCACACACAGTCACACACACAAACAATAGAGAGAATCAACAAAACAAAACAACTGGTTCTTTGAGAAGATCAACAAAATTGACAAACACTTAGCTAAAATGACAAAGAAAAAAGGGCGAAGATGCCAATAAATAAAATCAGAAATAAGAGAGAGGACATTACCAATGAACACACAAAAATAAGAGAAATCATAAGAGGATACTACAAAAAAACTGTATGACAAAAAACTAGACAATATAGAGAAGATGGACAAATTCCTAGAAAAAGCACAAACCACCTACACAGACTCTAGAAGAAATAGAGGCCATCACCAAAACAATAACAAGTGAATAGATTGAAACAGTCATTAAAAGCCTCCCAAATGAATGCCAAAGACCAGATGGCTTCATGGTGAATTCTACCAATCATTCAAAGACATCTAAGGAGAGGGGCCAAGATGGCGTTAGTGTAGGAGGGCACACACTGCAAGCTCCCAGAGCAAGATGGATTGTGGACGGGGTCCTGCCCGGGGGTCTGTGCTGTGCACGCGTGGAGTGAGAAGCTTGGAACATCTATCTGCGCGGATCAACGGGTGGATGGAATGGTAGAGATTCGTGAGTTTTAAGACTGCCGGTGGTGGATGACACAGACGGCTGAGCCCCGCGATTAAGGAGGAAAAATAAAATAAAATAAAATGGCCATTTGGAGCCGCGAGCAGGGCGAAAAAGTTTTATTTTCTGGGGATCTGGCTGCCTGGCGGCCCTAGAACCTTGTGTGAACAGAACAATCGAGCTAATCAGCACCCAGTGAACCGGAGGGGGGATTCTGGTCCGAGAACGGAGCTGATTTCCCTAGCAGCCCAGGGATAAAACCTGGGCCGCTGCAGAGCCAGGAAGAAGGGACACTTTCCAAAAGAGGGAAGGTTCGGTTGGAGGACAGGGAAGGGTATTTTTTTATGTTTAGACATCGATCTGCCTGCCTGCACCACCCCATAGCTTTGGGGAGCAGATAAGCTGACCTGAAGCAGCATCAGGCTGAGATCAGACATGAATCTGCACTCAAACTGATTTACTTAGCAACCCAGTGACGCTCGAGCTCGGCTCCAGAAGGGGCAGAATCGGCGGTCTTTAGCACTCCTCACTGACTAACATCAGAGCTACAGCTAACCTGGAGAGTCCAGAAAGTGGGACGTGCTTGAATAATTTCCATGGGCCCAGCTAGAGTCCCTTCTGTAAGGGGGTTGGTCTAGAGGAGGAATTATTTTGGGTCCTGCATTTCAATAAAAATATAAAAATTTAAAAAAAAAAAAGTGAGAAGGTCACTTCAACAAATGAAAAATAAATTCTTTTTAATTTAGTTTAATAGCTAAAAGCTGCTTCAGGACCTGCATATAGAACCCTGTGGGGAAATTGATTGATAAACACAAGTAGGCAGGAAGGATCCACGTGGATCCTATGGGAATCATTGACCCCCTTAGCTCTGTTTGACTGCTTGCCTGTGTGGATCTTTGGTTTCTCTCTGTTTCTTTCTGGTCTCTTGCTATTATTTCCTCTTTCCTCTCCCCTTTCTTTTTTCTTCTGTTTTTTTTTTTTTTTTAATTAGGTGCTGCCAGCCTGTCGCTTCTTTGCTGGGCTTCTTTTTCAGTAATTTCCCACTCGCTGTATATATTGATTTTGTATTACAAACTGTCGCTTATCCTTCCTGCATCTTTCTGCCTTCTGTTTTCTTTTGTGTCTCTTAGAGACAACATTTTTCCATAGGCCCACAACTTAAGGGTGTCAATTTCTATTCCATCTATTTTGTTTTCTTCTTTTTTTTTTTTATTAGTATTAACTTTTTCCTTTCAGACCTTTCTTTACTATTTCTCTCCCTCCGCATAATTCTAGCCTTCTAAATCACTATATATATATATATATTCCTCCATTTGTTTTCCCAGTCCATTGTAGGAACTCCATATTTTTTCCTAGTACTCTACACTGCCTACACAAGTTACATATTCATCTCATTAAGTCTCGTTTTGCCCCTCTTCTAACTTTTATCAATATTACTATTTTCCTTCTGCCTACCTTACATCTTTTGATTCCTCTGGCCTTAACCTTTTGCCTTCAAGGGAACATAGAAAGAAGCAAGGAAATAAAATAAGAAGAAAAACTGCCAAGGAGAAAACTTAACTCACATGCAAAACCACCAGCTAAAAAAATTCTAAAGCATAGAGAAAAGCTAATCAACTGAACAAACCCATCAAGATAATATGATGACCAGAGGGCAACAAAAAATACAAATGACTCTGAGAAACTTGAAAACGTAGAGCAGTCCAATGCACAAAATAAAAACCAGGAAACGATGCAGAACATCGAACAACTAATCAAAGCTATCCAAACAAATAACATGGACCAACTTAAAGAACTGAAGGAAGAGATAAAGGATATAAAGAAGACACTGGGAGAACATACTGAAGAAATAGCAAACATGCCTAAAAAGGTAATGGATATGATGGTGAACAATGGTACAAGCCAAGAAATGAAAAAGACGCTGGACTCACATGGCAGCAGATTTGAACAGGCAGAGGAAAGAATTAGTGATATGGAAGACAATACAGCTGAAATCAAAGAGATTGTAGAACAGATAGACAAAAAGATAGAAAAAGTCCAGCATGGACTCAGGGAATTAACCAATAATACAAAACGCACAAACATATGCATTATGGGCATCCCAGAAGGAGAAGAGAAGGGAAAGGGAACAGAAGGAGTGTTGAAGGAAATAATGGCTGAAAAGTTCCCAACTCTATTGAGAGATAGATGTGCAGATCCAGGAAGCACAGTGCACCCCAAATAGTATAAATCCCAACAGGCTAACTCCAAGACATATACTTGTCAAAATGTCCAATGCTCAAGACAAAGAGAAAATACTCAAGGCAGCAAGATAAAAGAGAACCAACATATACAAGGGAAGCACATTAAGATTAAGTCCTGATTTCTCAGCTGAGACCATGGAGGCAAGAAGACAGTGGTATGACATAGTCAAAATACTAAAAGAAAAAACTTCCAGCCACAATTCTCTATCCATCAAAATTGGCAATCAAAAATGATGGAGAGTTCAAAATATTCACAGATAAACAGAAATTAAGAGAGTATGTCAAGAAGAAACCAGCACTTCAAGATATACTAAAGGAATCTCTACAAGTTGAAAGGAAAAAACAAGGGAGAGAGAGTTGGAGGAGAGTTTAAAAACAACTGAAAAGATAAAAAGAGAAACAAAACAACATATGACATACATTAACCCAAAGAAAAAATGACTGAAGTAAGAAATTCGTTACGAGTAATAACACTGAATGTTAATGGATTAAATTCACCAATCAAAAGACACAGATTGGCAGAATGGATAAGAAAATATGATCCATCTATATGCTGTCTACAAGAAACCCACCTTTGGCACAGGGATTCAAGGAGGCTGAAAGTGAATGGCTGGAAAACCATTTTACAAGCTAACAATAGCCAAAAAAGGGCAGGAGTAGCTATTCTAATATCAGACAAAATAGACTTTAAAAGAAAAACTATTGTAAGAGACAAAGATGGACACTACATATTAGTAAAAGGAGTAATCTCTCAAGAAGAGAGAACAATCATCAACTTTTATGCACCTAATCGGGGTGCCTCAAAATACGTGCGGCAAACTCTGGAAAAAGTAAGAGGAGAAATAAATGCCTCTACAATTATAGCAGGGGACTTCAACGCACCACTATCATCATTAGACAGAACATCTAAGCAGAGAATCAATAAAGAAACGAAGGCACTCAACAATACATTAGAAGACCTGGACTTAACAGACATATACAGAACACCACACACAAATACAGTGGGATTTACATTCTTCTCGAGTACACATGGAACATACTCCAAAATAGACCACATGCTAGGCCACAAAACAACACTCAATGAATTCAGAAAGATTGAGATTATACAAAGTAATTTCTCTGACCAGACCGGAATGAAGTTGGAAATCACTAAGGACCAGAGAAACAGTATAGGCACAAGGATATGGATGTTAAACAACACACTCTTAGACAAACAGTGGGTCAAAGAGGAAATTTCAAAAGAAATCAGTAACTACCTTGAAACTAATGAAAACAACAACACAACATATCAAAACCTATGGGATGCAGCGAAAGCAGTCCTGAGAGGGAAGTTCATAGCCATAAATTCATATATAAAAAAAGAAGAAAGAGCTAAAAAGACCTAACTGCACACTTGGAGGAATTGGAAAAACAACAACAAACTAAACCTAAAGGAAGTAGAAAGCAGGAAATAACCAAGATTAGAGCAGAACTAAATGAAATAGAGAATAAGAAAGCACTGGAAACAATAAACAAAACCAAAAGCTGGTTCTTCGAGAATATCAACAAAATTGACAAACCCTTAGCCAGACTAACAAAGAAAAAGAGAGAACAGATGCAAATACATAAAATAAGGAATGAGCAAGGTGATATCACTACTGACCCCACAGAAATAAAAAGTATCATAAGAGAATACTTTGAAAAATTATAAGCCAACAAGAATGATAATTTAGAGGAAATGGACAAATTTCTAGAAACCCACAAACAGCCGACATTGATGAAAGAAGAAATAGATGAACTCAACATTCCAATTACAAGTAAAGAGATAGACTCAGTCATTAAAAACCTCCCAACAAAGAAGAGTCCAGGACCAGATGGCTTCACAGCTGAATTCTACCAAACATTCCGGAAAGAGGTAACACCAATTCTACTTAAGCTCTTCCAAAAAATAGAAGTAGAAGGAATATTACCTAACTCATTCTATGATGCCAACATTACCCTAATACCAAAACCAAATAAAGATACCACTAGAAAGGAAAATTACAGACCAATTTCTCTAATGAACCTAGATGCTAAAATCCTTAACAAAATACTTGCTAATCGCATTCAACAACATCTCAAAAGGATTATACACCATGACCAAGTGGGTTTCATCCTGGGTATGCAATGATGGTTCAATATAAGAAAATAAATCAATGTAATACACCACATAAACAGATCGAAAGAAAAAAATCACATGATCATCTCTATAGATGCAGAAAAAGGATTCGACAAAATACAGCACTCTTTTCTCATAAAAACACTACAAAAGACAGGAATAGATGGAAACTTTCTGAAAATGATAATGGGTATATATGAAAAACTCAAAGCTAACATCATTTTCAATGGTGAAATCCTAAAAGCCTTCCCTCTGAGATCGGGAACAAGACAAGGATGCCCACTTTCACCACTCCTTTTTAACATTGTCTTAGATATACTTGCATGAGCACTGAGAAAAGAAAAGGACATAAAAGGCATCTAAATTGGAAAAGAAGAAGTAAAAATTTCATTATTTGCAGATGACATGATCCTATACATAGAAAGTCCTGAGAAATCAACAACAAGGCTTCTAGAACTTATAAAGGAGCTCAGTAATGTTGCAGGCTATAAGATCAATGCTCAAAAATCAGTAGCATTTCTGTACACCAATAACCAGCAAACTGAGGAGGAAATCAGGAAAAAAATACCATTTACAATAGTAAATAAAAGAATCAAATACCTAGGAATAAATTTAACTAAAGATGTAAAGGACTTATATACAGAAAACTACACAACACTGTTAAAGGAAATCAAAGAAGACTTAAATAAATGGAAATATATTCCCTGTTCATGGATAGGAAGACTAAACATCATCAAGATGTCTATCCTACCCAAACTAATCTACAGATTTAATGCAATCCCAATACAAGTCAACACTATATTTTTTAAGGAACTGGAAAAACTAACCACAAAATATATTTGGAGAGGCAAGAGGCCCCGAATTGCCAAAGATATTTTGAAAAAGAAAAATGAAATTGGAGGTATCATACTACCTGACTTTAAAACATATTACAAAGCTACATTGATCAAAACTGCGTGCTATTGGCACATGGATAGACTTACTGACCAACGGAACTGAATTGAGAGTTCTGATATAGATCCTCGCATATACAGTCATCCGATATTTGACAAGGCCACGAAGCCCACTCAGTTGGGAGAGAATGGCCTCTTTAACAAGTGGTGCTTGGAGAACTGGATATCCACATCCAAAAGAATGAGAGAAGAATACCATCTCACACCTTATACAAAAATCAACTCAAGATGGATCCAAGATCTAAATATAAGAGCCAAAACCATAAAGACCTTGGAAGATAATGTAGGGAAGCATCTACAGGATCTTGTAATAGGAAATGGTTTCATGAACTTCACAGCCAAAGCACGAGCAGCAAGAGAAAAAATAGATAAATGGGATCTCATCAAAATTAAAAACTTCTGCACCTCTAAGAATGGATAAGCAAAATGTGGTACATACATACAATGGCATATTACTCAGCTGTAAGAAGGAACAAAGTGCTAACTCATGGAATAATGTGGATGAATCTTTAAGACCTTATGTTGAGTGAAGCAAGCCAGGCACTGAAGGATGAACAGTATATGACTTCACTTATCTGAACTGAGGAAAGTGAGTAGTCTCTGAGAACCATTGTCTGAAAGATAGGTTAACAAGGGAGAGTAAGAGAAAAGCAGGCTTTGAGCCATCACCCATATGGACATAATCTATGGTAAAGGGATAGAGTGTGGTTGCATGTTGGGGGATGGGGCAGATGAGTGGTGGTGTTCCTAGGTTTGGTGGCTCAGCCCTGGCGGGTGGGTGAATTAGGTAGGGCAGGTTCAAATTCCCAGGGCATGTAACTGTGAATATTGACATTCCATGGGTCGGGATAGGGTGGTATCATGGGCCCTGGGGGGTTGGGGGGAAGGTAACAGTCAAGATCTAATGGGGTGTTTGGTGGTCATGGGGAAGGTTTTTCATTACCTTACAGTAATGGACACAGGACATGGTAAATATCATCAAAATCATTAAACTGTATCATCTAAATTGTAAACTATACTGTAAATCATTGACAATGTTGAGTTGCTATATTTTGCTATCTGTATAACAGTTATAACAATGCCAACATCCAAAAAAAAATGGGGGGATTAATATGGGGTGTGGAAGGGGGGGGTGATATCTGGGAGTCTCCGGCACTCCGTGTGTGACTTTCCTGTGACCTAAAACTTCTTTGAAAATTAAATGAAAAATTGGGAGACAATGGGGATTGAGAGGAGGAAGGTGTCACGGCACACCAGACATCTGATAACACAGTGATAAAAGGAAGGAAAGAAAAGAAAAGAGAAAGGGAAAAAAATGAATATATATATATATATATATTTTTTAAAGGCATTTCCTTTGCTTTTTTGCCCATTTTTTGAATGTTCCAACCCGCCAATTATATTTTATTTTGTTTTGTTTTTTGTTTGATTATTTGATTTTTTTCCTTTTCTTTTCTTTTTTTTTACCCCCTGAGTTTCCTTATGTTTGTCTCTTGCATGTAAACTTATCATACTTGTTTGTTTTTCCTAGTAAGTGTTTTTGATTATTTTATGGACTAAATGTTCATGGAGGATTTGGATCACAGAAGGGTTACAATGGGCACTACAGGGGATTATTGGTGGGGGGTGTCTGGGAGGGGGTTTTCATGGGAATTAGTTCATCGAATATACATGAAAGATATACAAAATCTTTCAAAAGATCAAAAGATGGGGCATGGTCACGATGGGTGGACAATCACACAATAAATGAGGGAATCTGAATTCATAGCATGGAGAGCTCTGCCACAGTCTCCAAGGGAGCAGCAGAAGTCCTCTGAGTGCAGGTACAGTGTCTGTCAAAATAGGATGACCCACTGATGTGTTCTTTTTATTGATGACTACACTTGTGAGTCTTTGCTCTTGTAAATGAGACTTAGCCTGCAGTGGTGGGGTGCCTAAGGGTTGCCACCTGAGAGCCTCCTTGTTGCTCAAATGTGGCCTCTCTCTAAGCCAAACTCAGCATATGATTGCATTACCTTCCCCCCAACTTGGGACATGACTCCTGGGGATGAGCCTCCTGGCAACAAGGGATTAATACCAAGTGCCAACTGGCAACAGAACTGGAAAAAGACCTTGAATAAAAGGGGGAAATCGTAAAGACAAATGAGTTCAAGGGGCTAAGAGACTTCAAAGAGAGTCAGGAGGTCATCCCAGAGATAACTCTTATGCACACCTCAGTAGGAGCTCATAGAACATCTAAGTGCCTATCACCCCACACAGAGGGACTCTTGAGAGCTCTGGAGACATCCAGGTCCTATATAAGGGGGGATAGCCCCAGAGACTGATGCCTTATCAGTGGGCTCTATTTTGGAATCTGTGCTCCTGAGAGTGACAGAATTGGACTCAAATAAGTCCTCCCTGCACATGGTTTTTCAGTCCCTTCTATTCAAACCTATATGTGATGCTGGAGTTTTTATGTATACTATGTGCCAGGTGTGCATGGAATCTCGGTGGAGCTGCAGCTCCTACCCTACAGCTCAATGGACTCATCCAAGCCACCTGGCGAGGAGACAATGATGGGCAATGGCCATCCCAGGGAATGGAGAGGGCCTGCATCTGCAGGCAGGATCATCCCACCCACCATATCCATGGGATATAAGCCCTCTCTCACTTTGAGGTGGAGTGGACATCACCATCCCAGTCCCCTCAGGATTGGGGGAAGAACTATGGACTAGAGTGGACTTGATGATATTCTCTTGTTCACATATGGTGATTCTAGCAATGCAAGAAATTATAACAATGAGGTGGAGCCAGTGGCCGCTTGACACTTTTGGGGCAGGGAGGGGATGAGCAGTTGAAATACAGGGGTTTCTTTGGGATTTGGAGGTTATCCTGAGTACCGTTGTGGCAACGGATGTAGGCCATTTTAAATCAGCACACACCACTCAGAACTGAGTGGGAGAGAGTGTGGTCTACGGTGTGAACTGTGGTCTATGGTTGGTGGCAAGGCCCCAGGATGTGTAAGTTCATTGAGGGTGGTGGGCCACACTTGTGGGAGATGTTTGTGTGGGACGTGGTGGGAGGTGTGGGAGGTGGGCAACATGGGAATCCCAGTGGGTTCCATGTAATATTTTGGGTAATCTAAGCACCTCTTAAAATATATGTATATATATATATAAATAACATTTTTGTAAGCAAATGCACATATATGCATATATATTTATATATCATTTTGCAAATGTTGGTATGTATTGTGAAAATTTTTATTTTTACCCACAATAAAAATTAAAAAAAAAAAAAATCGATCTATTACCAATCTTGCTCAAGTTCTTCCAAAAAGTTGAAGAGGAACGAACACTACAAAACTCATTCTAGGAAGTGACAATCTCCTTAATACCAAAATCACACAAAGATACTATGAAAAAGGAAAATTACACACCTATATCTCTAATGAATATAGATGCAAAATCCCCTACAACATTTGCAAAGTGAATTCAAAATCACATAAAAAGAATGATACAACAAAATCAAATGAGTTTTATCCCAGGTATGCAAGGGTGGTTCAATAAAAGAAAATCCATTAGTGGAATAAATCACATTGATAAATTGAAAAAGAAAAATTCCATGATCCTATAGATTGATGCAGAAAAGACATTCAACAAATCATATCACCCATTCTTGATAATAACACTCCAAAAAATAGGAAGAGAAGAAAGCTTTCTCAATATGGTAAAGTGCATTTATGGAAAACCTACAGCTTGCATTGTACTCATCACTGAAAGACTGAAATCTTCCAGTCTGAGATCAGGAACAAGACAAGGTGGCCTACTGTCACACTTGTTATTCAATATTTTGCTAGATGTTCTAACTAGAGTAATTAGGCTAGACAAAGAAACAAAGGAAGCCAAATAGGAAATGAAGAAGTAAATCTTTCACTTTTAATTGAGGATATGATCCTATATCTAGGAACTTCTGAAAAATCCACAACAAAGGTAATAGAACTAATAGATGAGTTCAGCAAAGTGGTGGGACACAAGATTAATATGCAAAAATAATTACAGCTTCTATTTACTACTGACGTGCAATCTGAGGAGGAAATTAGAAAAAAAATCCATGTATAAAGCACTAAAAGAATCAAATATTTAGGAATAAACTTAACCAAGGACATAAAAGAACTGTGTTTAGAAAAGTACAAAACATGGCTAAAAGAAAACAAAGGATACTTAAATAAATCAAAGGACATTCTATGGTGATGGATGGGAAGAATAAATAACATTAAGATGTCAATTCTACCCAAACTGATTTACACTTTCAATGTAATAATAAAAATCACAACAACCTTTTTTGCACATATAGAAAAATCTATTATATAATTTTTTTGGAAAAGTAAGGGGCACTGAATACTAACGAAAGTCTTATAAAAGAAGAAAGAAATTGGAGGACTCTCACTTCCAGACTTTAAAGAATATTATATAGCTACAGTGCTAAAAAAACAGCATGGTGCTGGCATAAAGCCAGACAATTGACCAATGGAACTGATTGAAGAACTCAGAAGTAGACCCTCACATATACAGTCAAGTATTTTTGACAAGGCCATGAAGCCCTCACAGCTAGTCCAGACCAATCTATTCATCAAATGGTCCTGGGAGAACTGGATAGGCATAATCAAAGTAAAGAAAGAAGACCCCTATCTCATACCTTATATAAAAATTAACTCAAAATGTACAAAAGAGCTTAAGATAAACATAACAACCATAAAACTCCTAGAAGAAAATTTAGGAAAAATTTTAAAGTCAATTTGGTTGGCAGTAGTTTTTTAAACCTTATACACAAAGCATGAGGAACAAAAGAAAAAAATAGACAAATGGGATCTCCTCAAAATTAAACACTTTTGCACCTCAAAGTTTTTTGTCAAAAGGATGTAAAAGCAGCCAACTCATTGCAAGAAAATATTTGGCAATCACATATCCAATAAGGGTTTGATATCCATGAGATACAAAGATTACACAACTCAACAATAATGGGAAAAATTACCCAATTAAAAATGGGCAAAGGACTTGAAAAGACAATTGTCCAAAGAAGAAACACAAATGGTGAGGAAACACATGAAAAATGTTCAACATCAGAAGTAATTTGGGAATTAAATCAACACTACAATGAGATATCATTTCACACTTAAACTTGATGCTGTTAAATAGTTGGAGAAATGTAAATATTGGAGAGGATTTGGAGAGATGGAATGTTATTCACTGTTTTCATGAATGTAGAATGGTATAGTCACTGTGAAGGACTGTTTGGCAACTCCTAGGTAAGTTAAATATAGATTTGCCCTGTAACACACAGATACCATTACTAAGTATATACCCTGAAGAACTGAGAACAGAGAAATGAACAGACATTTGTATGCCAATGTTCATAGTGGTGTTATTCACGATAGCCAAAAGTTGGAAATCACCCAGGTGTCTGTGAACTGATGAATGAATAAACAAATTGTAGTGTACACACATGATGGAATATTATGCAACTGTAAGAATAAATGAAGTTGTGGAGCATATGAAAACATGGGTAACCCTGGAGGACATTATGTTCAGTGAAGCAAGACAGATACAAAAGGACAAACACTGTGTGAATGCTCCGTTATGAACTAAGTATATTGTGCAAACTCATGGAGTTAATAATTAGAATAGAGGTGAATTTGTCAGACAAAATGGTGCTGATGCCAAGTACCAGAATATGCTTGGCCTTTATAAAGGGCATATTTTTGAGGGCAGATGCTTACATTCAAAAGACCACAAAGCATAAGGTACTTCTCTCACCAAAGTGTGCTGCCCCATTTAGGAGCAAGATGGCTGCTGGTCTTTGCAAGGGCTCAGCCTCCCTATTTTTCCTAAGACTCCTTGGTCCCAGCTCCTTCTGTTTTAATCTGTAGCCTAATATAAAGCTGGTCTCTCTCCCCAGAGCTCATTTCTTTCTGGGCTTTATCAGCTGTTCAGGTCTCTGGTCTCTTCAGCTGCAAACTATCAGGTGAATATCTTGGCTCTCTCCCTAGGGTTCCAGCCTCCAAAACTTAACTCTGTGTTCTCCTTCTCTGTGTATTTACTTCCATGTGAGAGTCTTTTTTAGTCCCACCAAGGTGACGGGGACTCATCCCTGCATGCCCTAATGATGTGGTCAAATAAAAGCCCTAATCTTGGTTTAATAACGTAAAAGTGAAACCTCCAAATCAAATACAATCTAATATCCCCAGAGGAACATATCAGTTTATAAACACAATCCAATATCTATTTTTGGAATTCATAAACAATATCAAACTGCTATAATAGGTAACCAGAAAATAGAAGGAGGGTGGGAAATTGAAATTGGAGAGTTAACCTGTGCAGAATTCATAAAGAAATTATTTGTACATCTTTGGAAATGAATAGAAACAGTGAAAACATATCACGGTGTTTGTAACTAGCAGAGCTATTATATAGGTATAATAGGAGTTGAAAGGGAAAGTCTATGGCTATGTATATTACTAGATGGAAAGCTAAAAACTCTAACATGGGACTGTACAATATACCAAAACCTCATATAAATCATGAATATTTATGAAATTATATATATTAGCCTGTTCTTACAAAAAGTAAATACAAATATATTAAAGAGAAGAAAAGAATAACAGCTATGTACAGCAGGGAAAGCATAGAGAGATTGAGAATTTATGAGTTTTGTTTGCTTATTTTCTGTTTTTTATTTTTATTATTGGAATAATGAAAGTGTCCTAAGAATGATTAAAATGTTGAATGCACATATATTTGATTACACTGGATACCAATGATTGAACACTTTTGATGAGTTTATGCTTTATTAATATGTATCAATAAAATTGTTTTGTTTAAAAAATACACTGGAAACACATAAGAGAATATTTGAACAGGCAGAGGAAAGTATTAGTGACATAGAAAATAGTACATCTGAAATCATACAGATATTAAAATAGATAAAAAAGGAAAAATTCAACAGGGACTCAAGGAATTGAATAGCAATGTAAAACACAAAAACATATGCATTATAGGCATATCGGAGGAGAAGAGAAGGGAAAGGAGCCAGAAAGAGTGTTGGAGGAAAAAAATGTCAGAAAATTTCCCAGCTTTTTTGAGGGACATGGAATTACAAGTTCAGAAGCACAGCAAACTCCAAGCAGTATAAATCCTAACAATATTTCCCTGAGACATATACTTATCAAATTGTCAAATGCTCAAGAAAAGAAAGAATATTGTGGAGTGTGGGAAGATGGTGTCAGATTAGTCAGACAAGACTCAGCTCTCTCACAAAAACAACAGAGAAAGAGACAAAAACTGTGATATGAACAGGAAATTTAAATGACTTAGGCTTATGATTTAATGAATTAAAGTTTCTGGATATGACTTTGACAGACAGAGATGGTATATAGGGACTCTGGTAAGCCCCAAGGGAACCACCTGTCCTCTGTGCTGGGAAGATGGCTGCAACAGTGACAAGGTTTTTTTAAAAGCTGCTTTATTCACACACCAGGCAGTCCATCCAAAGTGTACAATCAGTGGC
>JAKSZT010038662.1:0-12904 GCA_026826555.1 Tolypeutes matacus
TATAAAGAAATACTACACCTCAAAAATAAAAAGACAAACAACCCACTTAAAAATGGGCAGGAGATTTGAATAGACACTTCTCCAAAGAAGAAATATAAATGGTTAAAAAACACATGAAAAGATGCTCAACATCACTATCTATTAGGGAAATGCAAATCAAAATTACAATGAGATATCATCTTACACCCATTAGACTGGTAGCTATTAAAAAACCTGAAGACTACAAGTTTTGGAGAGTATATGGAGGAATATGAACCCCTTATCCACTGCTGGTTGGAATGTAGAATGGTGCAGCCATTGTGGAGGACAGTTTGGTGGTTCCTCAGGAAGCTAATTATAGAACTGTCATATGATCCAGCAATCCCACTGCTGGGTATATACCCAGAAGAATTGAAAGCAAAGATATGAACAGATATATGCACATCAATGTTCATAGTGCCATAATTCACTATTGCCAAAAGTTGGAAGCAACCCAAATGTCCATCAACAGATGAATGAATAAACAAATTGTAGTATACACATTCAATGGAATATTACTCAGCTGTAAGAAGAAATGCATTATTAACACACCTGTGTGTTAATAACATGAATAAATCTTGAAGAGCTTGTGCAGAGTGAAGGAAGCCAGGCACTGAAGGACAAATATTACATGACCTCACTGATGTGAATTAAGCTTATTGAGTAAACTCTCAGAATAGAGTCTGAAAGATAGGTTTAGAGGAAACAGAAAGGGAGAAGAAGGTTGTGAGCCAATGCCCAAATGGACAAAATCTACGATAAGGTAGAAGTGTGTAGTTGTGCAGTGGATGGGTATGACAATGGTGCAGTGATGTTATTTGGTTGGGTGATGCTGGTTTGTGAGGGGGTAGGGTGGGGAGTGTAGAATGGACTGTCCACAGAAAGGGGGGAGGGTTGGGGGAGGGAGCAGGTGAACTCTGGGGATTTGCAGATATGTGGTTGAAACTTCAACCTTGGGAATTTTCTTGTGGCAAATATGGCAGGGGCAGGTTACTGGTTTCGGTTATTGGCTGTGGGAGGCATGCTGGACAGGGCGCTCCTGAGGCAGGTTTCTAGGGAGTGCATGAGTGGTAATATTGTAATAGTGTCTTATGTCAGTGGGTGGAGAACCACATAATGAGTGGGAAGGTGTTGGACTCCCATCCTGGGGAGTCCAGCTATGTTCTCAAATGGGGGGCTAGGTGTCTCTTGAGAGCATAGACAATGCTTATTAGAGGAGGATAGGCCAGTATGTCAAGCCCTCAATGTTGTTGCAAGTAACTATGAATCTTGTTTGTCAAGGAGTGAAGCTTGGTGGATGCTGTGGGTCCCTAAGGGAGGGGCCTGGACGAATAGAATAGGTTGAACATGGGGCATTTTGGGGGGTAATGGAAGTGTTCTACATGATCTTGCAATGACAGATAAAGGCCATATTAAATTTCATCAAACTTTATAAATGGTATGGTCCAAAATGTAAACCATAATGTAAATCATTGACCATGGCTAGTAGCAATGTTTCAATATGTACATCAACTGTAACAAATTCACCATCAACATGTAAAATGTTATTTATAGGGGAAAGGGGAATAGGGTTAGGATGCTGGGTATATGGGAATCCCCTATATTCTGTATGTCACTTTTCTGTAACCTAAAGCTTCTTTGGAGTCAAAATGAAAGAAAAATATGACACTGGGGGAATAAATGAAGGAAAATGTCACTGTACATATAAGAAAACAGATCTTACAATGATGAAATGTGTAATGTCAAAAATTTTTATTTAATTTTATATTTTTAAATTATTTATTATTCCACATTTTTTTAAAAAATTGTATTTTATTTGTTATTTCTAAAACTACCATTTCATTTACTTAGTAATTGTATATGGTTATTTTGTCAGCTTGAAGAAGTTTTGGATCACAGAAGGGTTACAACTGTGGCAGTGGAGGATCATTGGTGCATGGTGTCAGTGATGGGGGATGCATGGGAGAAGGTTCACCTGGGGCATACCTATAAGGCATATAAATGTGTTCAAGTGTTCATGGGGCATTGTCATGTGGGGTGGAGATTCACACAATAACTGAAAGAGTATTGAATTCCCATCCTGGGGAGTTCCGCCATATCCTCTAATGGGACAGCAAGAGTTCTCTGAGTATAGGGGCACTGACTAGTGAAGTAGGATGGACCAATGATAGGCCCTTGATATTGATGACCGTATTTATGAACTTTTGAAATTGAAAGCTAGCCTAGGGTGCATAATAATTACCTCTTGACAGCCTGCTTGTTGCTCAAATGTAGTCTCTTTCTAATCCAAACTCAGTATATAAATGCATTACCTTCCCCTAAGCATGAGACATGACATGACACCAGGCATGAGCCTCCTTGGCACTAATAAGCACCAACTAGCAATGCAACTGGAAAAACATCTTGACCAAAAGGGGGATATGGTAAAGACAATGAGTTTAAATGGCTAAGAGACTTCAAAGTGTGTTGGGAAGTCATTCAAGAGTTTGCACTTATGCATGTTTCAGCAGGATCTCATTAACTGCCAAAGTAAATATTGCCTTGAAATGCAGGACTACTGGGGGATCTGGAGACATACAGACACTATGGGCAGGGTGGACAGCTCAGGAGTTTGGCACCCAGCCAGTGGGCTCTACTTTGGAATTTATGCTCCCCGGTGTGACAGAGTTGGACACAGTTGTGGTTTCCCTACACATTGCTCTTCTGCCCCTTCTACTTGAACTTATAGTTAGTAATAGAATTGATAGGTGTATGTCCAAGAGACTTAAAGATGTAGATGGAGAGTTGCACCATCTACTGTCGAGTTCATCGGACTCACCCAGGATAACTAACAAGGAAATAATGGTAAACAACGACAATCCCAAGGAACAGATAGTGTGTGCAACTAGTCCCATCCATTTGCCCCAGGGGATCTAAGCCCACTCTCAATTAGAGGCAAAGCAGGCATCACATCCCCGAATCCTGAGGATTGGGAAATGAACGATGGACCACAGCAGACTTACTGGTATTCTACTATAGATTAATTTTTATTCTAGCAATGGAAGAACTTTTATCATAATGTGGAGGCAGTGGCCACTGGAGTTTCTGAGGTGAGGAGAGGTAAAAACAGGTGTAATATGGGGGCTTTTCCAGGATTTGGATATTGTCCTGAATGACATTGCTATGACAGATACAAGTCATTATATATCTTGCCATAACTTACAAAATTGTGCAGGAGAGAATGTAAACTACAATGTAAACTATAATCCACACTTAATGGCAATGCCCCAAAATGTGTTCATCAATTGTTACGGATGTACCACACTAATGAAGGATGTTGATAATGTGGGAAAATATGGGAAGGGTAATGTCCAGGACATAAGGGAATCCCTTATATTTTTTATGTAGCATTTATGTAATCTAAGCACATTTTTAAAAAATTAAAAGGTATCTTAAAAACAAAATAAGTCATGGGGAGCATTTGTGTCTCAAACGGTTGAGTGCCTACTTCTCACATGGGAGGTCCTGGGTTTGGTGTCTGGTGCCTCCTAAAAACAAAATAAAACAAAACAAACAAAAAACAAATAACAAGCAAACAAACGAAAAAACCAACTCAGGGGAGCCTATGTGGCTTACTAGTTCAGTGCCGGCTTCCCACATATGAGGTCCTGGGTTGAATCCCAGCCCTAGTTCCTAAAAAAAAAAAAAAAAAAAAAAAAGCCCGATATTTAAGGGTAACAGTCATTTTGTACTTATTGGTCCACACTAACTTGTGTGTGTCCTGCATACTCCTGACCAAATCTTCAAAGTACTTTTAATCTGGTTTTCTTGCTCATTATATCAACAAGGGGGAGGGAGTAAACTAATTGAATTAAGATCCTGCTAAGCCATATACAAAGGATAGAGACAGATGAATAAGCTCTGGTATACTTGGTGTATACAGTCCACTTTGTTTTGGTAAATTTTTGTTCAAGTATAACATACACACAGAAAAGTGCACTACTCAATAGCTGATATTTGGTGGTATAAGTTCTCCAGCTTTTTATTTTTTTCTTACAATTGCTTTGACTCTTCTTGCATTTTCAAATCAGCTTAATAATATAAACAACACCTGGAACAACAACAACAAAAGGCCTCCTGGATTTTTCTTTAGGATAGTAATGAATCTGTAAATTAATTTCTGAAGAATTGACATCTTAAAATATTGAATTTTCCAATCCAGGGGCATAATAATCTGTAAATTTATTTGAATCTTCTTTAATTTCAATCATATTTTGGTGTTTTCAGTGTAGAATTCTTCTACATCTTTCATTTGATTGCAAGGTATTGATGTTTTTAAATATTTTGATCAGTGGGAGAGCATTTTAAAATTAACTTTCTACTTCTTGCTATATATAAATATAGTTCACTTTTGTATATTGACCTTGTGTCCAGAAGCCATTTTGAATTCATTTATTACTCCTAGAATTTCATCTGTAGGTTTCTTTGTAATGTCAACAAAGTCAATCATGTCCTGTGCAAACCATGACAGTTTAACTTCCTCAATTATAATTCTTATAACCTAAATTTCTTCTCTTTTAATAAACTGAAGTAACTCCTATGAAATTTTGAATAAAAGTCGTACTAGAATACATCATTATCAGTATACTCAGAAATTTCGGAAAAAATATTCTAAGTGCTATATTCTCTGATTAGATAAGTTTACCATCACCACAATCAAGACTGTGAACCTACCCAACATCACCAACATATCTCATGTCCCTTTGTAATCTCTCCCTCCCACCACTCATTTTTACTCCCTCCACAGGCAGTATATGCTTTTCTTATAGATACAATATATTCATTTTTCCCTCTGAGAATATTATCATCACATTTCCGACCTACAGTGTGTTCCCTTGCCCCCCGCATCATTTCTATTTTCTCAGAGTTGGACTTTTTGTTTCTTAGTTATGATTGCCCTCTGTTTTAAGCACAGGAGAAGCCTCAAGGGATGAATATACAATGCAGCTTGAATAAAGCTCATTTCATTTTATTTTAAATCACCCCAGCCTTACCAATTGCTTCAATTTTCTGCCAGTATGAAAATATCAACTTCCCATCATCAACAGAAGCATCAGTAGGCTGATAGACAGACCTGTATAGAAAAGGGGAGGGGAAAAAGAGAAATATGAATACTTATTCCTTAACTTTTTTCTGACACTTTCAGACATGTATCACAAATATATCTCTAGAAATGTGTAGTGCAAAGTCACCAAAAGAGGATTAGTGTCTTTATATGCCCCATACACCCCAGAAATCTGTCCTGCAGATTTGTAGGAGTTCAAGGAATGCTTCAATTGATTTCCTACTAGGAATGGTGGGGCAACATGTAACCAGTAGAGAAGTTGCCAAAGGATCCAGTTATTGTGTCACCAGCTAATGTACAAATAGCATGATATCAAAAACTGAATGAGACACAACTATGCTTTAAGAAATCTCATTCTCCATAAAGATATGGAGTTTTGTATTTCACTGGGCCATCTTAACTTTTCCACATAAATTAGAAATTTAAAAGTTGACAAAAGTGAATGTAGGGCATAAATGGTTGAATCACACATGTAAGTACACACAGCTAATGCTTGTTAGTTAATGAGCTATGGTGAGGTTACTATTTCTTTTCCTGTTCCTTTGGTGCTCTCTTCAATCAGTATGATGTATTCTTGGACTGTCTTTGGTTTTTGCCTGGTCAAGATGTTGTCAAGATGATGTTGGATATAAACAGGGACTGGGGTAAAGATAGAAGAGTACCCACTCTTAATTTTGCATTAGTAATACAGATTAAGCCAGCTCCTTAATTTTATGACTTTATTTACTGACTCTTAGAGTGAAAAAGCAATAAAATCAAATTGCCTGGCTTGTACCTGCATAGTCCTGGAATTGACTTATAGCATTACTGTTATCAGGCTGTTCCCTTGGATGTGCCTTTTGCTTTGGTAATCATCACCTCAGCTGAGCTTCTTCAAGTAGCCAACCTGTACATCAGACATGGAGCTGCTGGAAGCAACCATGCAATGCATAGCACGGCTTTGGCCCACTTCTGAGTTGGATGTCGTCTTCCTTGGCTACAACCATTCAGAAAGGTACTAGGGTTTCTTCAACCTTATTTTAGACCCTATGCTGACCTCAGTATTCATCTGAATAGGAGTTGCATAGTTCCAAGAAACTTTATTCTTAACTTTGTATTATCTTGGCTTTATTTCCTCTGTAAATTCAAAATATAGGTAGAAACATGGCAATCTTTCTATGATGATTGCACCTCTCTAAGTTGTCCAAATAAATGGCAGGATGTGAAAACTTCAGATAACATCCTCCTCCTCCTCTTCCTCCTCCTCCTTCTTTTTCTTCTTGTTCAAATCAGCTATAACATGTTGTTTACTCTGAGAAAGGTGATAAGTCATTTGCATGTGTTTTGGATATACAATGTATATTTATTGAGTCCCTGCTATAAATTAGGAACTGTTCTAGGAGTGGAAAGTGCACTGATACATGAGCTAGAAAATGATCCCACTCTCATGATGCTCTTATTTTAGCGAGTCTAACAGGCAAGGCAGAAGTTTGCAATTACATACATAATTTCTGATATTGGTAATTACTAGGGAGAAGATAAAACATGGTAAGTGTAAAGGCCAAATTTTTAGATATATAGAGAGAAGATATATTTGTGCTGAAATTGAAATGATTAGCAGAAGTGAGCCATTTGAAGACTTGGAATGAGCACACAGCCAGAGCACGTAGCAAATGTAAAGGGTCTGAGAGAAACAGGGATTAGAAAAATTAGAAGAATAGGAGTAAAACAAACGTGACCTGCGTATGCTGAAGAAAAAAAGAGGGGAGAAGGGAGAGAGTACTTGGAACTTAAGTAAGAGATATAAGCAAGGGTTAGCTCATGTAGATGCTTTGGAGATATAGTAAGGAATATGCAAATGTTTTGATCTAATTCATATTCTTAAGGGATCATTTGTGCTATTTAAATCATAAACTTCTGGAGGGCAAATATGAAAGCATAGAGACCTGTTAGGAATCGAGTACATATGTCCAGCTGCTATAACTATCAACATTTTTTGGGTTCTTCCTTGGCATCCATCTCTCAACACTGTCCTTTGCCCTAGTTAATAAGCATCTTTCCAGCCCTGGGGCATAAATTCCCCCAGAGGCCAAACTCACATCTGCAGCCAACACTCACACCACCCAAAGCCCACAGCTGGTCCCAGATGATAAGTGAACTACCCCACAGCCTTTGGGCCCCTAGTTTCTTTCCCTTTACAGCTGTTTGCTTTAAACTAACAAATCCTGTGGGAAATCAACTAACCTCAACCCATGGAACACAATAAAAGCATAAGCCCACAGGTCTTGCTCACTCTGATTGTGTGCTCTCCAACCACTGATTGCTGACACAGAATTCTGTAACCAGTCAAACTTTTAACCAAGTATGAGGTTAGACTAAGACTCTGAAAAAGTCTTAGACTTTCTCCAAAAGTCTAAGATTCTAACTTAGAATTTCTACAAAAATGTATTAGAAATCTATTTTTCTTGCATACTTTTCCAGAAATCTATTGGAGGTTGTGCTGCACTAGAAAAGGGAGAGCAAGATATGAAAAGAAACATAAAATAGAATTTTTAACAGGAGAGAGTCCCAGAGAATCCCCAGGATTTAATAAGGGGATATTCCACGATGATCAGACCAAAAGAAGATAATTGAAGAAACAAAGTCCTTCAATAGAAAAGAAGGGATGGGAGAACACATGGAGTCATCAGAGAAATAAGAGTAAGAAAAAGTAAAAGTGGTCAAGGAGAGTACCTGGGTGTAAGTCCAGATAATTTTCAGACATGGTGTGTGAAATGAGATGATTCCTGTTTGATTGCCTCTATTTTCTCTCTGTAGAGTGGGGCATATGGGAATCCCTATATTTTTTTGAGTCACATTTGTGTAATCAAAGTATCTTTTAAAAAATAAAAAATTATTTTTAAAAAGTTAAAAAAAAAAAAAAAAAAGGAATCTACTACCTACCACCAGGTCTTGATGATGTTCCCCTACATTTTCTTATAGGAGTTTTATGGTTCTAGCTTTTATACTTGGGTCTTTGATCCATTTTTGTTAATTTTTGTATAAGGTATGAGATAGGGATCTTCTCTCTTTCTTTTGGATATGGATATCTAGTTCTACCAGTACCATTTGTTGAATATACAGTTCTGCCCCAGTTGACGGGGGGTTGACAGCCTTGTCAAAAATCATTTGACCATCGATGTGAGGGTCTGTTTCTGAACCAACAATTCAGTTCCACTGGTCTATGTGTCTATCTTTATGCCAATACCATGCTGTTTTTGTCACTGTAAATAAGTAACATGATTTAAAATTCAGAAGTGAGAGTTCTCCAACTTTGCTCTTCCTTTTTGAGAGGTTTCTGGCTAATTGGGGCTCTTTACCCTTCCAAATAAATTTGATAATTGTGTTTTCCATTTCTTTGAAAATGCTCGTGGAATTTTTATTGGGATTGCACTGAATCTATATATCAATTTGGGTAGAATTGATGTCTTAACGATATTTAGTCTTCCAATCTTCCAATCCGTGAACACAGAATGTCCTACAATTCATTTAAGTCTTCTACAATTTCTTTTAGTAATGTGTTGTAGTTTTCTGAATACAGGTTGGATGACTTTTATTTCTTTTCCTTGCCTGATTGATCTAGCTAGACACTCTTGCACAGTATTGAACAACAGAAGTGACAGTAGGCACCCTTGCTTTGTTCCCTATCTCAACAGGAAAGCTTTCAGTCTTTCAACATTGAGTACAATGTTAGCTGTGGGTTTTTATGTATGACCTTTATCATGTTGAGAACATTTCATTCAATTATCTTTTCTTTTGTAGTATTTTTATAAAGAAAGGATGCTGTATTTTGTCAAATGTTTTTTTTTTTTTTTTGGTATCAATTGAGATGATAATTTTTCTTCCTTGATATATAATGTGGTGTATTATGCTGACTGAATTTCTTGTGTTGAATCACCCTTGCATGGCTGGCATAAAAGCCATTTGATCATGGTGAATAATTCTCTTAAAGTGTTGTTGGATTTGATTAGCAAGTATTTTATTGAGGATTTTTGCATCCATATTCATTAGGGAAATGGATCTGTAATTTTCTGTTTTCATAATATCTTTATCTGGCTTTGGTATTAGAGTGATATTGGCTTCATAGAATGAGTTTGGTATCATTCCTTCTTGTTCAATTTTTTGGATGTACTTGAGTAAGATTGGTGTTAAATCTTGTCTGACTGTTTGGTAGAACTCACCTGTGAAAAGATCCAGTCCTGGGCTTTTCATTTTGGGAAGTTGTCTGATGACTGTTTCAATCTCTTTATTTGTGATTGGTTTGTTGAGGTCTTCTGTTTCTTCTAGGGTCAGTGTAAGTTGTTGTACATTCCTAGGAATTTATCCATTTCATCTACATTTTCTATATTGTTGATGTACAGCTGTTCATAGTATCCTCTTATGATCTATTTTAGTTCTCTGGGGTCAGTAGTAATATCATCATTTTCATTTTTCATTTTGTTTATTTTCAACTTCTATCATTTTTTTCTCAGTATAGCTTAGAATTTATTGAGTTTCTTAATTTTCTTGAAGAACCAACTTTTGGATTTGTTAATTCTATTGTTTTTTTGTTTTTGTTGTTTGTTCTTGTTGTTGTTCTCAATTTCATTTATTTCTGATCTGATCTTTGTTATTTCATTCCTTCTGCTTGCTTTAGGATTAGTTTGCTTTTATTTTTCTAGTTCCTCCAGCTGTGTAGTTAGGTCATTGATTTTAACTCTCTTCTTTTTTAATGTATGCTACTACTTTTGCTGTATCCCACAGATACTTATATGTTGTGTTCTTGTTTTCATTTATCTTCAGGTATTTATTGATTTGTCTTGCAATTTCTCCTTTGACCCACTGATTATTTAAGTGTGGTGTTTAATCTTATATTTGTGATTTTTCCCTTTTTCTCCATTTTTGTTTTCCAATTTTATTCCATTATAATCAGAGAAAGTGCTTTGTATAATTTTGATCTTGTTGAATTTGTTGAGAGCTGCTTTGTGATCCAACATATGGTCTATACTGGAGAAAGATCCATGAGCACTTGAGAGAATGTATTTCCTGGTGTTTTGGGGTGCAATGTTCTGTGCTTGTCTATTAGGTTTAGTCCATTTACATATTACTCAAGTTCTCTGTTTCTTTATTGATCCTTGGCCCAGATGTTCTATCCAAAGCTGACAGTAGTGTATTGAGGTCTCCAAATATTATTGTAGAGACATCTATTTCTTTCTTCGGTTTTGCTAGTGTTTACCTCATGTACTTTGGGACATCCTGGTTAGTTGCATATACATGTATGATTGTTATTTCTTCCTGGTGATCTGCCCCATTTGTAAATATATAATGTTCTTCCTTGTTTCTAATAACAGTTTTGCTTTCTTTTATAATAATTTTTTAAAATTTTTAATAGATACTTAGCTTACATAAATGTTTCCCCAAAATTGTAGGGATTTCCATATGCTCCACCTCCCACTCCTCCCACAGTCTTCCACATAAACATCCTTCATTAGTGTGGCACATCACCTGCAATAGATATACACATCTTGGGGCTTTGCCACTATCCAGGGACGATAGTTCATATTGTAGACCACACTCTCTCACACACAGTTCTGCATGTTATATGATGATATAAAATGGCCTATATCTGTCATTGCAATGTCACTCAGGACAATTCCCAAGTCCCGAAATAGCCCCTGTGTTACAACTGCATTTCCCTCTCCCTGCCCCTAAAGCATCTGGTATCCACTGGCTCCACATTAATGTTGTAATTACTTCCATTGTGTGAATCACAATATGTCTATAACCTAATACCAGTAAGTCCACTCTAGTCCATAGCTCTTCCACCAATCCTGAGGAGTCTGAGAAGGTGATGTCCATTCACCTCCAAGTGAGAGAGGTCTTATACCTTATAGATAAGATGGATGGGATTATCCTGCCTGCAGATGCAGATTCTCTCCATTCCCTGGGATAGCTGTTGTTCATCATCATCTCCCCACCAGTTGTCCAGGGTGAGTCCATTGAGTTGTAGAGTAGGAGTTGCAGTTCCACTGAGATTCCGGGCCCAGCTGGCACATGGACAGCCCAAAGACTCTGGTCTTTGGAAGTACACCTACAAACTCCAGCACCACATATAGGTTTGAATAGAAGAGACAGATGGACCATGTGCATGGAAGACATATTTGGGTCCAACTCTGTCACTCTCAGGAGCAAGGATTCCAAAGTAAAGCCCACTGATAAGGCACAAAACTCTGGGGCTATTGCCCTTATATAGGACCTGAGTGTCTCCAGAACCCTCAGGAGCCCCTCTGTTTGGAGTGTATCCACATTGGAAGCCTATGAGGTCCTACTGAGAGAATGCATAAGCATTATCTCTGGGGTGATAACCCAGCTCGCTTTGAAGTCTCTTAGCCATATGAACTCATTTGTCTTTACCTTTTCCCCCTTTTATTCAAGGTCTTTTTCCAGTTGTATTGCCCATTGGCACTTGTTAGTAATCCCTCATTGCAGGAAGGCTCATCCCTGGGAGACATGTCCCATGGTGGGAGGAAGGTAATGCATTCATATGCTGAGTTTGTCTTAGAGAAAGGCCACATTTGAGCAACAAGGAGGCTCTCAGGAGGAAACCCTTAGGCACCCTATAACAATAGGTTAAGTTTCAATTTCAAGAGCAAAGACTCATAAGACTAGTCATCAATAAAAAGAGCCCATCAGTGATCATCCTCCTTTGCCAGACACTGCTCCTGTACTTGGGGGACCGTTTCTACTCCCTTGGAGAATATGGTAGAGCTCTCCAGGATGGGAATTTGTTATTCTCTCATTTATTGAGAGATTCTCCATCCACTGAGAACTATTGTCTGAAGAATAAATGTACAAGAAAGAGAAAGAAAAGAGAAAGTTGTGAGCCATCACCCATATGGACATAACCTATGGTAAAATGATAAGAGTGTGGTTATGTATTGAAGGGATAGGACAGGAAGGTAGTGATATATTGGGTTGGGTGGTGCAGGGTTGACAGGTGTGTAAATTGGAAAGGGTAGGTTAGAATACCCAGGATACTGAGGGGAGAGCAGAAATAGACAGGTGGGCATCTCTTAAGAGCAAGGGTGGTTGCTAATAGTGGAGGACAAACCAGTGTGTTATGACTTCTTGTTACATGTAACTATGAATTTTGTCATCCAATGAGTCAAGCCAGTGGGTTGTCAGGGGCCCCGCCAGGATGGGGAAGGAGGAACAGAATAGATCAAACAGGGAGTATTTAGTGGTCAGTGGAAATGTTTTTCATTACCTTACAGTCATGGACATAGGACATGGTAAATATCATCAAAATTTTTAAAACTGTATGATCTAAAATGTAAACCTTACTGTAAACCATTGACAATGTTTAGTAGCTATGTTTCATTATCTGTATATCAGTTATAACAATGCTACCATCCACATACAAAGATGTTTTAATATGGAGTGAGGAAATGTGGAGGAGGTTGGATATATGAGAGTATCTTGTATTTGGTTTTTGACTTTGCTGTGACCTAAAATTTCTTTGAAAATTAAATGAAAAATAGTGAGACACTGGGGAGTGAGAGGGGGAAGGTGCAACGGTACAGACTGGACACCAGATATTGCAGTGATAAAAGGCAAAATGTCAAAAAACAATTTTTTTCACAATTTTGCTTTTAAACGTCTATTTTATCCATTATAATAATAGCTACTCCAGCATTTTTTTTCTTTCTTTCTTCTTCTTCTTCTTTTTTATTTTTTATTTTTTTGTTACTCCATGTGTGTTATATCTTTTACCAGGCTTTCATT
>JAKSZT010038666.1:0-19391 GCA_026826555.1 Tolypeutes matacus
TAGCAATACACAGCACCCAAATGGTGCCATTTTCCCCTGAAGCCAGATTGGCTAGAATTAAAGGGAACATTAATAGCTGGACAGGGGGATTCAGGGAACAGAACCACTGCAGTCTTTTTGAGACTTTATGGCTTAAGCTGTTAAATTTCCCTATGCATGTGTGTGACCCAGTCATCACTATCCTGGAAGTCTCTCCTGGTAGGCAGGGAGGAGAAACAGGTCATTAAGACACATTCAAGATGTTCCCTCCAGCACTGAGGAAATGGCCCCAGAAAGGAATCCCTTCAAGATCTGAGAGCAGGGAGAGTCTGAGCCACTGCTATATGCAGTCTCCCTTCTGGAATATTAATTCAGCTGAATGAGGCCACTATTCCTGGCCTGGAAAGTTCAAGGGCATGTCTTATGTGAGTGTGCATTTTGCATGTGCATATACCATAAAGTGAGCTCCTTTATATCATATAATGAGCCCCTTTCCTTCATCAGTCAAAACCACCCTTGAGACATATAGTTCTGTACAGCTTAGAGAAGGTGTAAAGGACAGTCCAGTCAACTGATCCAGGGGACACCTGAGTTCACGGGGTGACAAAAAAACAACAAAATGCAAAGGTAACCTTAGCTTCAGTTACTGTTAAAACAATGTGGGGATCTCTTTTTAGATGCTCCTACAAATGTGGAAAGTGACTTTTCACATAGGCATGGCTTCTCAGAGTGATAGGGTGGGGGATGGATGGAGTCTGAGAAGCTTTCAGAGTGGGACTGTGGGCCCCACAGATGGAAAATCAATGGGGGGTGGTGCTCCAAAGGAAGGCAACAGTTAGAAATCAGACCCTCTGGCCTTCCCCAGTTGTCTCAGGACCTGGTGTGGAGATGCCACCCCACATGCTCTCACCTGGATGCAGCACTGGCAGGGACTCTTGCACTGCTCCTTGCCATCCTTCCATGTGGAACTCTGTAAACACAATGCCCGAGAGCCAGACAGGAGGTTTCAGGAGGCTGCCTTGTGATCACTGCAGGGTGAGCACCCCATACTACCTCTGTGACCCAGATCAGGCAGAGAAGGGGGTCTGAATGCATCCCCAGCCCACTGTGAATGGGACCCAGATCTAACATTTATAATGACCATTGCCTCCCCTACCACTACTTGCCTTCCCACCAGCCAAATATGACTTGGGATGTGAACCCGAAGGGCCCACCAGGTTTCCAACCCTGACAACCTGCTCCTACCCAAGATGGTCCTGTTCCTCATGCCTCCTACACACTGAAGGAAGGGAGGGGGATTTGGGGATGCCCAGGTAGGAGGAAAGTAGTGGCATGATTTGAATTGAATGACCCTAAGCTACACTATGTTATCTTAGGCAACCTGCTGGTCAACGGCCAGTGGATTTGTGGTTGAGGACTAAGCCAATGTCTATAAGGATGAGAAAAGGTCTTATTCCTAGTATTCCCAAGCCCAGTACTTACAGAAGTACGAATGCAGCAGGAGAACATCTTGCTCTCTCAAGTGTCTCCAACTACGTGAGATGGGTAGGCAGTTATCTGTGTATTTTTGGTGCCTGGTTACCAAGGTTACAAGTTCTGTTATGCTCTATCTCCCAGGAAGTGATGTCACTTTCAAGGAAGTGATGCCACTACACTTAACTGACAGCCCTCCATGGATAAGATTTCCATGAAGATCCCTCAGCACTGCTGGCTACTTATCCTCCTCAACCATGTCATCCTGTAAACTGGACAGTTTCACCAACATATCCCTTCCCACAGCTCCCTGAGAAGGGCTGGGTTTCAGACAGGGCTCCTGGCATGAAGAGATAGAGATGCATTCAAACCTCACTACTACTACTACTTACCAGTTTTGTGACCCTGGTCTTTTCATTTTATCTCTCAGCACACCCCCTGTCTTCTCACCTATACAATAGGGAATATTCTAGGTTCTTATTCCTGGGTCACCAAGTGTATGTGAGATAAACTGTAAAAGTCATGGGCTGGTGTCTCAATAGGTAAAAGAATCTTATAGGTGGATGAATTATAAGAAGGGCTGTTTCATAACATGGAATACCACAGACAACAGGGCTGGATACTGGCTGTGCAGTCTTGAGAAAGACAATTTCTTTCTTCATCTCATTTCTCAGTCTGTACCATGAAGAGGCTGAAACTAAGTGAAAGTCAGATATGATCACTCTCTGGCATGAAAACCTCCAATGACTTCCCATTATAATAGAATCAGAGCCAAGTGTCTCTAATTACTGATGTTGTGTAGTCTTGCTCAAGCTGACCTCAAAGTTCGAAGTTTGTAGAAGACCCCAAGGAGTTGTTCCCTGGGCACAGTCTTGAAGATGAATCCAGCATGTGTGGGTGGGTTGAGGTAAGGGCAATGCTGGCAGGCAAAGGAGAGGGCTCTAATATGGGCAAAGGCTTGGCCTGTGCCCAGGTGAAGAATGTCCCAGTACCTCTGGCATTGGGGTGGAGGGAGCATCCTGGGGAGCCTGTTATGACCAGAACACAAAGAATCTCTTCTGGTGGAGTCTTGCACTGTATGTTGGGAATGACAAGGGTGATCAAGGGGACATGAGACAGGCTGTGTCATCACAGCCTCTGCAAGCCAGAGCTGGAGCAAGCTTAGGGAATCCATGTCCACCCCTACCCAAGCCCAGATCCTAAGCATCAGCCATGGGTGAGAAGTCCTACCTCAATGTTTTTCTTTGCACAGTGCAGTGCTATGGTGGCCATCTGCCTCCTCTAGGGTGGATAGGCTCATTGGAAGGCCCAGAGCTGACTACTTGTCAAAGAAGTTCTGGAGCAAAGTCAGTGCACAGGCAGGGCTCCTGGCCCTAATGTCACTTACTCTTCATGCCTGGGTTAAGTTGGGTGGAGTGATTTCCTCCATGTCCAACAACTCAGGGTCATGCTGGGAGCTATACCTAAGGACTTTGGGCCTCCTCCATGCCTTCTTACAGCTTACAGCTGGGATGGAGTAGAGATGCTATAACACCAAGGTAAATGCTGACATAGAGGAGGAGCACCACACTCTCCAGAGAGTATACAAATCTAAGCCGTGTTTGTAGAGGAGACAATGGTAGTAGTGAGTCATTGTGAATTGGGAGGTTGTGGAACAGACATGCTGGGAATGGCATTGCTGCCTGGAAAACGCATGAACAATCATGTTCTGCACAAGACCTTAGAGGTTACATGATGATGTTGGACTACAAAGGAAGGGAGGGTAGTGACTGAACATATAAGATTCAGGGACCACATTTCAAGAGGGGTTGCATATCAAACATCATATGAGGGTTGTAATTTTGTAATTGTCTCATAATCCAACCAAGGTGAGCAGGGTGTATCCCAGAAAATGAAGCATAACAAGGATTATTGTCTGTTTAATCAAGGTGTGAACCCTGGAATATAGCCCTTGTTGGGTTTATTAAAAATTTTTGAAGGGAATTTAAAACAGAGTTTATATTTCCCTTGAGAAGAAGGACCTGAACAAGGCAGGACTTTGGGATAAGAACAAAGTACTGCTTTCCTTTGGAAAAGCAGTTTTGTCTCAGAACCTAGGTGACCTCATCATGACCTCCACTTTTGTCTTCTGATGCGTTCTCCAAGCAGTAGATGCAAAGAAACCTTATTTACCTACACTTTTATAAGTCCTGAATATACTGAAACATTTTTTAATGTCAAAACAAAAATATTTTATTGTTTCAACTTTTGACTCACTGTACTCAGTTCTTGTTTAGACTGTGTCCTTTTTTCCATTTTTATCCTGAATCTATTCTATTGCTTTTAATAGAATATTGGTTTAGCTTTGTGACTTTGCCAATTTTATGTAATCTATTAAACTATACTTTTGGTGTACATTTTTATTTGTGCCAACATTATTTTGAAAGAGTTTTTCTCCTTAAATTTTAATTCATAGATTAATTTTGTCATTATTTTCACATTTTATTTTCTGTTGAATAGGGAATGTTTATTACTGCCCAATTTTTGCAGTTTTCCTCCATTTTATTTTATCAGCCACTTGTATGCCAGGTCCATGATCTCTTTAAAAATAGATTTTCTTTTTTGGGATGTGGTACTTTCATATATATACATTTGTTGAATAATGTGGAATTGATGCTTTCTCTTAAGAACTAATAAGGATTTATATTGTCAAAAGAAGAGACACAAGCATAATAGATGATAAATAAGTTAAGTAGGCTCAATATGGAGTCTCTCCTGCTGTCCATGTCAGTAAACCAAAGCTTACCTAAGTTCCTGACTCTTGCAAGTGTTCCTTCTCCAAGAGCCTGAAGTCTGAGAACAACCAATCATATCTCACTAGCTCCCTTTTCCTTCTGTAGCTTAGTTCCTCTAAATCAGGTCTAGGTGAAGTAAGAGACACTGCCCTGTACCAATCAATAAGATTATTTTCTTTAAGGCAACCTTATATGAGCCTTGTTTTGGGTTGAACATTACTGAATTCATGAATCAATTAATAAAGGTGTAAGATCCAAAAAATTAACTCCCTGTGGATATTTCCTCTTTTTCAGTTTTTCGCAATAAGAACAGAATCTGAAAGCCATTACTCTGGAGATAGGAAAGACAGAAGTCACCTGCTGAACCCTTTGAGTTCCCCATCCTCCCCACCATCTCCACCATCCACCGTTTATAGGTGAGTCTCTCTCAGATCTGAGCTTCACGTATTTGAGCTTCCCGATCTCACTAACTCTTAGTCCAAAGGTCAGTGGGTCAATCTTACTAATGAGAAAACTCAAATTTTGAGCCTGAGTCTATCATTATGGTGCAGTACACAGTTTCATTTTAGCTACTGCTGGTTTTATGGCTCCATGTGGAATGTAAGAAGCAAAATGATAAAGATGGGGTCCTCATACTCTTAAGATTTTGATTCTCCACCCTCTGGAACTCTGGCATATTTCATGTTCAAAAATGATTTGGCTGGAACCTGTCCCTATCAAACCAAATGGCAAAATCTCACCAAAGACAATCTATTGAAGCTATTTTTATTTTGCAGTTCTATCGCTAATATTTCTATTTCCCTCATTATTCCTTCTATGTTTATTATTCAGAATTCTACTGTAAGGAATATTTGTCTCACACATCTCTACTCAAGCATTGTCTGGAACTTTATGACAAAATATTCTTCAGTGTCATCCAGTTTAGCATTTCTCAAACAACTACGAATTATCCAGAAAGTCTGCTTTGCCAATAAAGTTTATCTTCTTAAAATTTTGAGAATGCGTATTTTATCTTTAATGATTTTTCTAGTTAAAAATTAAATTGTAACAGTTATCTTGAACGTCTAATCCAGTTAAACTCACAAACTCCACCTACACAAATCAAAGTAACAACAGCAATGTTGAGGAAATACAAATTCTCTATTAGAGGAGTGGAGGGAGCCTTGGACTCTATTCACAAGCATTAATGAGAACTCCTCTGTGGTTTGCAGCATACTGGCTACATTCAGTACATTAGTAAGTCCTTCTTGAAATTCTGGCAAACTGTACTGCAAATATATGAGTAGACATCTGTTAAATTATATATTTATTGTTTGATTTTTCTTACAGGAATCATATGTGTATTACAGTCACTGAAACACCATGCTTTGTTATGAACTTCTGTTAATTTTACATTTTTATGAATAAGAACCCAATGCTTCAGTTTCATTTAAAGCAGGCAACAGAATGTTTTATGCATGATATACTTATTAAATGATTGTTGCTATTACTGTAATAATACTAACTAATAAAATGGTAGGTTTCTGTTGATAAAATTAACCAACTTCATCTACTTAAGGGAATTCCTAAAATTTCAAGGAATGTTAGTTTTAATAGTCTCATCAAATATCAAATCTGTCAATGAACATTGACTACTGATGTATATTTAATTTTTTTCCTCAATCAGACAAAATGACAAAACAGAAGAATATTCTTTTCAACAAAATGGTCGTAGCCTACATGGAAATTTACATATTTTACTCTTTCAAAAAATATTGTGTACTTAATTTTTGCAAGATTGTGTTCTTGGTTACAAGAATATAATAGTGAACAAAGCAGTTCCTTCCCACGTGGAGATTCTATTTTAGTGGGAAGAGTGATAATAAGTAACCAAGTATACAAAGTATTATCAGATAGTGAGAAAGCCTTGTGACAATTTAAAAGAGAGCAGAGGCAATTGCTGGGGCATAGAAATTGAGACTAGAACATGATTGGCATATTTTAGAAATTACAGAATGCTAGAATGGGGTAATCCAGACAGAGAATTGTAGATGATGAGTTTGCAGTGAAAAAGCAAAACAGTTTCAAATGATGGTAGATAAAACCCTCATTACAGAGTCTTAATCTTTGATACACCAGTTAAGTGAGCCCAGGTAAGTCTCTAACACTGATAGTTTTTGTGGCCATTAAGTGTCGTTATTGTTTGGAAACTGTTCTACTGAGACCAACAATCTGCTAAGCAATGTCATTTTAACCACCTTGTAAAAGGAGTATGAAATTAATAACATCCTTTCTAAGTCCTTTCTTTCACTGGAATGTCTTAATTTATTGGATAGGTATCACTAAGAAGTGAAGAGTTAAAGTAACCCTTGACTAATAAAATGCGCTCTAAATTGATAAGACATCCAAAGGATTATCTTTTTTTTTTTTTTTTCAGTTTGAACTGACTTTATTATTTTGTAAATGTGAATTTTACAAAGCGCTTTTCAGTTAGCGACCACATCCTTTTTTGTTGGTGATGGATTCCACCGCATGGAACGGTTCTGCGCAGATGTGGAGCCATGGGTTTCCCTGGTCATCGGGGATGTTTCTGTTATATAGTTATTGATACAATGTCAGCCATGGCTACAAAGTAACAGTCTTGACTCTACGGAGTAACAGCACATAAAACAGAAGCCAAGTAGGACACAGGAGGGAAGCCCCCAAGGGCTCCTCCTTCTTACAAAAAAAGAAAAGAAAAGAAAAAAAAAAACAGTTATCTTTTGTGGCTGAAGGATTATCTTCTAATATCCCTAATTTATGGAGACGAAATATGAGGCATCCCAGAAAAAAAGTTGTCTTGGGTTAGTTAAACTAACATCGTGACAAAACCTTTAGTTTGTACTCTGCCATTTGTTCCTGATACCTTTATTTTATGTCAGAATTCTAGGTGGATGGCTCTAATTGCAGAATGCACAGGCATAATAAATGCTTCAGTTAGCAAGGAGGTCATATAAAAATTTGGAATCTTCATTTCTCTGAAATTTAAAAATCCTATTTAGGTTTGGAAACTTATAGAGCCACTAAAAATAAGAATTATGCATTATATTTTAGTATAAATTACTACTTAAAGTTAAAAAAGAGTTATATTGTTCCCGTCTGATGTTAAAAGGGGATAACCTTAATTTACTACACTATATTTGTTATATTGAGCAGCCAGGTTCTGTTTGCTAGACATGACCTTTATTACATGTTTTTTCATGATATTCTGTGCTATACCTTAATAGGGATGAGATATGAGACAGAGGAATATGATGTTGAGAATAAAGGGAAAATCTAAAAAAATATCATTATAAAAATTAATCTTTAATTCCTCATACCTGTATCAAGAAAATACTACATTAGAAAATGAATGAAAACAGCATGGCTCTCACCCATAAAGAGAATAAAGTCTACTAGGAGAAATGATATGGAAACAAATGGTGACCATAAATGTGAGAAGAATTAGAAATGAGATGTCTAAAGTGATTCTAGAACCCAAAGATGAAAGACGTCAATTCAGCATGAGAAGGAAAAATCAAGTAGGTCATCATAGAAGTGATATTTCAACAGGTATTAAAGGATAATTTTCCCTTTAACTGCTCTTTTTTTTTTTGTATAGAAGGGTAGAAGGAATATCATAGACCAAAGAAGAGATGCATGAAAGGCATATTGTAATTGGTGAATAGATATTAATCATACAAACTGGACAATGGGTGACCTTTGAGGATTAGGATGAGTTTACTGGAATTGGGATTATAAACATATTCAGGGACTTGTTAGAGAAAAGTCAGGTATGCTTTCAGATATAAGTTTTACTCTACTTTCAATATGAATTAAAATTATTTGTATGTACAAAAAATATGGTTTTGGAAGAGGAGAGAAACAATAGATGGGAAAAGAGAGCAGAAAAATAGAGAAAAGTTATACAAAGCTTTCTTTCTTTCCAGTCTAGTCTACTATGTGTTCTTTCATTGTTTTACCTTCAGCCTGCAAGAAGTGCCTGGAAATTAACAAGTAATCAATATGTATTATTGAATGAAGGAATGAATGAATCAATGAATTAGTAAGAAATTAGCAATTAAACATAATCCAGAGATATTTTAAGGATAGAATGTGCAAATTGTGGGTACAGATCAGAGTGGGTGTTGCTGCTAGATGTTTATAAGTAAGTAACTTATATCTTTGTGTTAATGGTAATGGTACTGTGTAGTGGTCTAGAGTAGAGTTTTTTATTCTGTGTCTATAATTACAAGAACAAAATGAATTTATTTTATAAGATCTTGAACAACATTCTTTATACTTAATAGAATATAAGAGATTACAGTGGAAACAAAAGGAATATACAAGATGAATGCATGCCAGTAAATGCTGTCATCTGGATATATTTATTAGTTCTATGTTATCTTGAAATAAGCATTTCTTTCAGCTGTTTGTGACTAAAATCTTTGAATATAGAGAAGAGCAGCCCTATTAACAAAAACATTATTTTTCCATTTTCTCTTTCATTTTTCATTTTTTTCTCAAAATTGATTTTCAGTTTTTCTTCTTGCTAATTAGAGATTTGGGAGGTATAGGGTCCTAGATCCTTATTTCCCTCAGTTTCCATGTTGCTATCATTAGTTCTTTAAATACCATCTGTTTTGAATAAAATTAAGGTGAATTATTATTCTTTGAAAGTTACTACATTCATGCATGCACATTGATTGAAACAAACAAAACATCTCTAATATTAATGTTTTATTAATTAAGCAAGGGTTGTAAGTACTCAAGAGCTATTAGCAAATTCTAAAGAAATTAAATGTGATGAAATATACATGCATTTCATTTACATATTTATCCTCAGTGTAGGTTTCAGAATGTATAAAGCAATTTGTATGAGTTTTTTTTTTTTTTAAGAACTCTTTACTTTCAATTTTCAAGGAGAGAAAGAGACAGAGAGAGGGAAAGAAGAAGATGAAAGGAGGAAGAGGAAATAGATACGACATTTGACATTGGAATAGTAATCTCTAGAAAACTAGTTTTATTTGTATATTCAATAATTCAAATATTGAAATCAGCCTAAAAACATAAGAAAAGCATAGAATGATATCCAATTTAACAAAACAAAAACTAATACACCAAAAATAATTTAAACCTGTGTTTCTTTAATAAAAGTTGTAGAACTTGAAAGAAACATTAATTGATGCAAAGCTCTTGGAAAATAGATATAAATTTTATTCTAATTTGCAGTATATTTTAAAATATTTGAGAATCCCTTCCCTTGTATCATATAAGTTCATTCTTTAGAAAGGAAAACATTTGTGTAGCATTATATCAAGTGAAACCTGGAAATGATTTAGGTGTCAAACAGAAGAAATAGAAAATATTGAGAACATTATGAAGGATTTAGGGCTCCTGAGTAAGAAAGAGATAGTGTGAAACACAGCTTTAGTTCACAAGAGCTTTCTGACTTTGTTTCAGGTATTTCTGCTTCAGGCTCCTCTTCCTTATCTGTAAAATGGGAATAATGAAATTATGTTTACAAAAGGGATTAGTGAGAAAAAAATGAAATAAAGAGCTATAGAGCATCTCTCACTCTACCTTTCATAAAAACCCCCATTTTAAATATTTACATTATTAACTTAACTATGAAGATTATTAACCACCTATTATGGCCTCTCTTTTGTAAATGATTGACATTAAATAGAAATATGCATAACTATATTCCTATCAGCATTTAACAATGTGGAGTTTGAGTCTTCTCTTGAAGAATGAGAGACCTGAAGAGCCATGCCAACACAGATTTGTTTTCATCTGTTATTAAAGTTAAGATTTCTTCAGTCAAAATGAAAGTATCAAACATTTTTTAACAAGTCAATTGGTAGCTTTAAATAATTAAGTATACAAAAGTTTTGAATTGAAACTAAGGAAGTGTGGACCATTTCATAGCTACTATATTATAGATATTGTGGAATAGAATAGTCCTTCTCACAAATATTTCTTTCTAAATTCTTTCCCGTTCCCAGGTCCCAGTTTGCTAAAAAACCCGAATTAGTGACAAAAACTCTTTATTTATAAGATATTAAGGTATAAAAGACCATTTGTAGAAAGGGTAAGTTGGGAGTAACAATCCTCTTTTTTTTCTTCATCCAGATATCCCAGAAAGACACATGGCTCAGATAAACTGCACCCAGGTGACCGAGTTTATTCTCGTGGGCCTCACAGATCATCAGGAACTGAAGATGCCCCTCTTTGTGGTTTTCTTGTCCATCTATCTTTGCACAGTAGTGGGCAACCTGGGGTTGATTCTAGTCATTAGGACAGATGCAAGACTCAACACGCCTATGTACTTCTTTCTTAGCAAGCTGGCTTTTGTCGACTTCTGTTATGCCTCTGTCATTACACCTAAAATGCTTGGAAATTTCTTGTACAAACAAAATGTTATCTCCTTCAATGCCTGTGCTACTTAGTTAGGCTGCTTCCTCACTTTCATGGTATCAGAGTGCTTGCTACTGGCTTCCATGGTTTATGATTGATATGTGGCCATTTGTAATCCCCTCCTGTATATGGTCACAATGTCCCCAAGAATTTACATTCAGCTTGTAGCCGCCCTCTATAGCTATAGCTTCCTAATGGCACTGTTTCATACCATTCTCACCTTCCACCTTTCTTATTGCCATTCCAATATATCAGTCATTTCTGTTGTAATGACATGCCTCTCCTCTATCTAACTTGCTCAGATACTCACTCCAAACAGCTATGGATTTTGGTCTCTGCTGGAATCACATTCATTTCTTCAGTTCTGATTGTCTTTGTTTCTTACATGTTCATTATTTCAGCCATTCTGAGGATGAGGTCAGCTAAAGGCAGGTGCAAAGCCTTCTCAACATTTGGCTCCCACATGATGGCTGTTACCATTTTCTACAGCACCCTGATCTTTATGTACTCACAGCCAAGCTCAAACCATTCCCTTGACAGAGACAAGATGGCTTCTGTCTTCTATACAGTGATCATCCTCATGCTGATCCCCTTGATCTACAGCCTCTGGAACAAAGATGTGAAAGAAGCTCTTAAGAAAGTTACCATCAATAGAAATCACTCTTCTGTGTTCATGAAAATAAGAAAATAACTTGAATTTTAAAAAATATCCTTTTCTTCATGATATGTTTTTTTTTATTTCCTTTGAATAAAACTAGTATATTGCCTTGGTCTTTGCTGGTGATCAATAAAGAACTATGCAGTGGAAAATGAAATCATTTTCTGCATTCTCCATAACCATGTTTGTCCTAAAATTACATTTCTATGTAGAAGACAAGATAGCAATTTACATCTCAAATGAAGAATATATAAAATATACATTGTCTCATCTGAAGGACATACATCTATGTACTGGCCAAGAATGTATTAAAAGTGCAGGTGCTTTGGGCACCAAGTTCAGGTTTCTAAGAATGCTGTAAAAATATATTCAAAATTAAAAGCTAAGAGATGACTGTATTTCAGGGGTGAATCCCCCGGCCAAGAAACATTTGGAAATGTCTGGAAACATTTTGACTGACTCATAGCAGGGTGGAAAGAGTGTGAGAGGGGAGATGCAAGGAGAGGATGCTACTGCTTTTTTTAAGTTTGAGGCCAAAGATTCTGCTAAATATCCTAAAATGGACAAGACATGCCCACACAAAGAATTATCCACTGTAAAATGGTAACAGTGCCAAAGTTGATAAATCATTTCCTAAACAAATGTTGGGTAGAGTGTTCTATAGATATTTTATTTAGGTCAAACTGATTGATAATTTTGTCCAGTTATTCTCTATTTTTGCTTATTTTATCTTAATTTTTCTATCAATTTTTAAGAGTAATATATTAAAAATCCCAATTAAAAATGTTAAATCAAGTATTTGACCTTGCTTATCTTTTGTTTTTTATTTATATTTCATAGAATTCTGGGCTCATTTGTCAGTTATTCATGAATTTATAATTGTGATATCATACTGATGATGTGTCCTGTTATAATTATTAAATATTCCTCTTTGTTTCTAGTAATGTTTCATGTCTTAAAGTTTATTTTTTATAACTTTAATGTAGCCACTCCAGTTCTCTTATGCTTATTGTTTGCATGGACTGTTTTTTCCCTCCTTTTACTTTAACTTGTTTTTTTGTTTTTGTTTTTGTTTTTGTTTTTTGAATCTAGATTTTGTTTCTTGTAGACAGCCAATAGTTGGATTTTGCCTTTGAAATTAATTCTGAAAATCTATGCTTTCTGATTACAGTATTGAGTCCATTTATGTTAAATGTGAATATTATCATATGGTTGAATTAATGGCTGTATTTTTGATAATTGTTCTCTCAATATCTCACCTTATTTTATTTCCCTGCTTCAGTTTTTCTGTCTTATATTTATATAGAAAATTTAGTTTCTGTATTGTGAGATAGATATTCACACACATCTATATTCATATATATGTATAAAATACACACAAATATACACATAGTTATAGACTTAGAGATAGAGACAGAGATAAAGAGAAAGAGAGAGAGAAAGACAGATAATGAGAGACAGAGAGAGAGCAATAGAAAGATAGATTTACTCTAGGGATTTCAATGTTCATTTTACCTTAACACAATCTAATTTAGTTTAATATTAACATAACATCAACAAAGAATACCAACTTTGCCCCAAAATAGTTCTATTCCCTTCTCCTCATTAATTTGTGTTGTTACCATATGTATATATATAGTTTCTATATATGCTATGAACCCCAAATACAGTATTATCATAATTTGTGTAGGTATACATTTTATGTCACTTAAATAAATTAAGAGGATAAAAATATACATACGTTCTCTCACACACACGTATATATGTTATAATTCTTTTTATGTACTGACATCTAAAATATCTATCACTTCCAGTAAGTTTCATTTCTTTCTGTGATTGAATTATCATATGGAGTAATTTCTTCTCCTTTGAAGACCTTCCTTTAGTATTCCCTCTAAAGTATATCTACCAGCAATGAAGGATCTCAGTATTGTTTACCTGTGCAGGAATTTCATTTCACCATGATTTTTTAAAGATAATTTTGCTGGATATAGTATTCTTGGTTGAATTTTATTTTTTCTATCAGCACTTTAAACATATCATCTCATTGCCTTCTGGTTGTTTCTGAAGTGAAGTCAGCTGTCAATCTTATTATGCCCCCTCCCTATATAGGATCAGCCATTTTCTCTTGCTGCTTTCAATAATTTCTCTGTTTAATTTGGCTCTCAACAGTTGACAATTATCTGTATAAGTGAAGATATCTTTGTGTTTTTTCAACTTAGGTTTGGTTAAACCTCTTTGATCTTATACCAATGACTTTTTACTCAAAGTAGAGACTTTTTTGGTCATTAATTCCTCAGATATATTTTGCTCCTTTCTTTTCCTTCTCTACTTCTTGGTCTCCCATTTAATCTTTATTGGTTCCAAATATTTCTGAGGCTTTCCTCAACCTTTCCTCACTATGTTCTTTAGGTAGACTACATAATATTTTCCTATATTCAAGTTAATCACTTCTTTCTTCTACAACCTCAAATCTGCTGGTGACTCTATTGAGTAAAATTTTCATTTCAGATATTATAATTTTGAACTCCTCAATTTCTGTTTGGTTCTTGGTAAAAGAAAATTTATTACTTTAGTAATTTTTTGTATTTGATAATATGTTGCTGTAGCAGTTTGGCATTATTTATGAATTACAAAAATAGATATTGGATTGTGTTTGTAAACAGGTCTGTCCCTCCGGGCATATTAGATTATTTTGGAGTCAGAGGTTTCAGTTTTTAAATAATGACTAAGGTTTTGATTGGGCCATATCAGTAAGACATTGTATTTTCACCCCCTTCGTGGCGGGGACTCACATAGAAAAGACATGGCAAAAGACAAGAGTTGGGAGTTTTGAAATTGGAGCCTGGGAAGTAAGCACACAGAGGAGCAGAGCAGCTGAGCCAAGAGTGAAACAAGCCCTGGGAAGAGAGGAACACAGGAAGCCTGAACTCCTGGCAGATGTTGGCAGCCATCTTGCTCCAACACATGGCAACAGACTGGTGAGGGAAGTAATTTATGCTTTATGGTCTGGTAACTATAAGCTTCTAACCCAAATAAATACCCCTTAGTAAGATGATATCTCATGGTAGTTATGATTTGCTTTTTCCTTGTAACTACTGATGTTGAGCATCTTTTCATGTGCTTTTTTGCCATTTGTATTTCCTCTTTGGAAAAATGTCTATTCAAGTATCTTGTCCATTTTTTAAAATGGGTTGTTTGTCTTTTAATTTTTGAGATGTAGGATTTCTTTACATAAGCTGGATATTGGGCCATTGTCAGATAAATAGTTACCAAGTAATTTATCCCTTTAAGTAGACTGCCTTTTCATTTTCTTCACAAAACCATTTGAAGTGCAATTTTTTTTTTTTTAATTTTGAGGAGGTCCACTTATCTATTTATATGAAATCATATCATATTACAAGATCTCATAGATGCTTCCTTGCATTATGTTCTAAGAGGTTTGTGGTGTTGGCTCTTTTATTTAGATCTTTGATCTATCTTGAGATAATTTTGTTTAGGGCGTGAGATGGTTATCCTCTCCCATTCTTTTGGATATGGATATCCAGTTCTCCCATCACTATTTGTTGAAGAGGCCATTCTTTCCCAGTTGAGTGGGCATTGTGGGCTTGTCAACTCTCAGTTAACTGTATATGTGAAGATTTATATAAGAACTTTCAAATTGCTTGCATTGTCAGTTTGTTTATCTTGTGCCAATACCACACAGTTTTGACCACTGTAGCTTTGTAGTATGATTTATAGTAAGGTAGCATGATTCTCCCAATTTTACTTTTGCTTTTCAATATTTTTTGACTATTCAGGGCCTCTTGCCTTTATATATAAATTTCATAAATAGCTTTCAAATTCATAAAAAATGCCGTTGTGACTTTTATAAGGATTGCACTAAATCTGTAAATTTACTTGGGTAGAACAGACATCTTAATTATGTTTAGTCTTCTAATCCATAAACATGGAATATTCTTCCATTTATTTAGGTTTTTTATTTCCTTTAACAATGTTGTGTAGTTTTCTGTGTATAGGTTCTTTACAGATTTATTTAAGCTTATTCCTAGATATTTGATTCTTTTAGTTGCATTTTGAAATGGAACTTTATTCCTGATTTCCTCCTCAGATTGCTCATTATTGGTGTACAGAAATGCTACTAATTTTTTATTATGTGTTGCTCTTATATCCTTCCACTTTACTGAAAATGTTTATCAGCTCTAAAAGCTTTGTTGTAAATTTTTTCAGGGCTTACTGTGTATAGGATCATGTCATCGGCAAATAGGATCATGTCATTCTTCCTGTCCACTTCAGGTGCATTTTATTTCTTTTGTTTACCTGAGTGCTCGAGCAAGTACTTCAAACACAATGTTAAATAAGAGCAGTGACAATGGTCATTCTGGCCTTGCTCCAGATTTTAGAAGGAAACGCTTTAGCATTTCACCATTGAATATGATGTTAGTTGTGGGTTTTCATATATACTCTTTATCATGTGGAAGTTTCCTTCTGTTCCTAACTTTTGAAGTGTTTTTCATCAAGAAAGTATGCTGTATTTTGTCAAATGCTTTTCTACAACAATAGATGTGATTATGTGATTTTCTTTTGATCTGTTAATGTGGTATATTACATCAATTGATTTTCTTATTTTGAGCCATCCTTGCATACCAAGGATGTAACCCATTTGGTCATGGTGTATAATTCATTTGTTGTGTTGTTGAATATGATTAACAAGGTTTTTTTGTTGAGGATTTAGCCTCCATGTTCATTAGAGAGATTGGTTTCTAGTGTTCTTTTCTTGTGGCATCTTTATGTGGTTTGTTATTTGAGTGCTGTTGGCATCATAGAATGAGTTAGGCAATGCTTGCTCCACTTTTAATTTTGGTAGCATGTGAGAAGGACTGGTGTTCCTTCCAGAATGATTAGTAGCCTTCACCTCTAAAGCCATCTAGTCCTGGGCTCTTCTGAGTTGGGAAATCTTTGAAGAAAAATTAAATCTCATTACTTATGAAAGTATGTTGAGTTCATCAATTTCTTCTTTCATCAGTGTATCATCTAAGTTATCCATCTTGTTGTCATACAATTTTTCAAAGTATCTTCTAATGATTACTCTTTATTTCTGTGGGATCATTGTTGATATCCTCTCCTTCATTTTTATTTTATGTAGTTCCATCTTCTTTCTCTCTTTATGTTGTTAGTCCAGCTAAGGGTTTTTTCAATTTATTAATCTTCTCAAAGAACCAGCTTTGGCTTTGTTAATTTTTGTAGTTTTTTGTTTTGTTTTGTTTTTGTTTTTAATTCTCAATGTCATTCAGTTCTGCTATAATATTTGTTAATTCCTTTTTTCTACTTGCTTTGAGATTAGTTTCTTGTTGTTTTTTTCTATTTCCCCCAGTTGTTCAGATAGCTCTTCAATTTTAGCTCTTTCCTCTTTTTTTAATATAAGCAGTTATAGCTATAAATTTCCCTTTCAGCACTGCTTTTGCTGCATCCCATTGGTTTTGATAGGTTGTGTTCTCATATTCATTCATTTCAAGGTACTTACTGATTTCTTTTGCAATGTCCTCTTTGACCTACTGATAGTCTGAAAGTGCATTGTTTAACTTCCATGCCTTTGTGCCTATTCTGGTTCTCTGTCCATTTTTAATTTCCAGCGTCATTCCAATGTGGCCAGAAAAATTAATTTGTATAATTTCAATCGTTCTGATTTGGTTGAGAGTTGTTATGTGACATGTGGTGCATCCTGAAAAATGATCCATCTGCACTCGAGGAAAGTGTATAACCTGCTATATTAGGGTGTAAAGTTCTGTGTATATTAGGTCTACTTCCTCTAATGCATTATTCAAGGTCTCTGTTTCTTTATTAAACAGCTGTTGAGATGTTTTGTCTAATGGTGATAATGGTATATTAATGTCCCCCACTATAATTGTAGAGGCCTCTATTTCTCCACTAGTTTTTCCAGTGTTTGTCTCATGTGTTTTGGGACACCCTGGTTAGGTGCATACATGTTTATGATTGTTCCTTCTTCTTGATAGATTGCCCCTTTTATTAATATATAGTGTCCTTCTTTGTCTCTTAATAATAGATTTGCACTTAAAGTCTGCATCTAATATTAATATAGCTACTCTCACTATATTTTGGTTATTGTTTGCATTTAAAATCATTTTCCAATCATTCACTTTCAATCTCCTTGTGTCCCTGGGTCTAAGGTGAGTTTCTTGTAGAAAGCATAAAAATGGGTCATATTTCCTTATCTATTCTGCCAATCTGTGTCTTTTGATTGAAGAGTTTAATCCATTAACATTCAGTGTTATTCCTGTCAAGGCATTTCTTAGATTAACCATTTTTTTAAAACAGGTTTATATGTCATATTTCATTTTTATTTCTCTTTTTATATTTTTGGTTATTCTTACTAATAATCTTCCTTTCTACACACTCCTCCAACCCTCTCTCCCCTGTTTTTTCCTTTCAACCTGAAAACACCCTTATTTTTTGAAGTCTAAGTTTCTTGTTGACAAACTCCCTTAATTTCTGTTTATATGTGAATATGTTGAACTCTCCATCATCATTGAATGCCAGCTTTGCTGGATACAGAATTCTTGGCTAGAATTTTTTTTTCTTTTAGCACCTTAACTATTATGTCATACCACTGCCTTCTCACTACCATGATTACAGTAAGATGAGAAATAGGAACTTAATCTTTGTATTTGATGGATCTCTTTTCTTTTGCTGCTTTCAGTATTCTTTCTTTGTCCTGAACATTTGACATTTTGATAAATATTAGTCTCAGGGTTGGCCTGTTAGGATTTATACTGATTGAAGTGTGCTGTGGTTCCTGGACATATATATCCATGTCTCTCAATGAGTTGGGAAATTTTCAGCTGTTATTTCCTCCAACACTCCTTCTACCCTCTTTCCCTTGTCGTCTTCTTCTGGGAAGCCTATAATGTTTATGCTTGTGCATTTTCTGTTGTCATTCAATTCCTTCAGCCCCTGCTGAATTTTTCTATCTTTATTTATCTGTTCTACTATCTGATTTCAGATTTACTATCTTTGACTCTTGCCCATGCATCAGGATGCACCTTTAAATATGTCGCTACATCTTGAGCCATTCTTTGTTGATTTCCTTCTCCATGGTATAAACAATTTACCACATTGTTTAAAAGGTTGATATCCAGTCTTTTGCTGAAATCAAGCAACTGACAAACTGCATGGTTTGCTAACATGATCATTGTTGGCCTAGATTACCCATATTGGACACTGTGCTTCAGCTTGCTCACATTCTTAGTCACCTTATGGCCCGTGTTGAGGCCCATGGGACATGGAGTTGTGTAGATCCATGGCTACTGCCCTTTCAATGGCTGCCATGGCAGAAGGGGAGATCTGTATACTCTTGTGTGTATGATAGATTTCATAATAGAACTAAAATAATCTTTAAAATGTCAAGCATATTGTAAACACTAAACTTAAATTATAGGAAAGCAGGACAGAAATCAACAATTGATTAGAAAATTCATGGCAATGGGTGCTCCAATGGCTAACAAATGTATGAAGAAATGACACTTACAAAACTTAAGCATAGAAAACAATTTAAAATAACAATAAAATATTATTTTATTCCCATTAGAATGATGATAAACTTAATGTCATTATTGTGAGGCACAAAACAAAAATAATAGAGGAAACTGAATTGGAGATGTGGCAGAAAGTACGTATGAACAACCCTTGCTGCAGACACACACAAAATACAAATAATATGCATGAGCTTTTACATATGAAAACAAACATTATTCAAACAGAAAACTCAATGTGAGTATCTCTGCAAATAATAAGTAAAGGGGGAAAATTACATAGGGGGTGGGTTTTATTACTGTTCTGATAACTCTACCATTAGAAGCAGGATATAGCAGTTTCTTAGAGATAAGAATGAGTATCAAGGCCATGCAAAAGATAGAGGACTGGAGCAAGAGGCTTGGGGGAAAACCAGATAATTCATTGGGTGGCTTTTGCCCTTTTTAAAAGGGGATAATAAATTGAGTAAAGCTGCTGTCCATGTTAAACTTTTTTTTTTTTTTAAATTGTGGGTAAAAATTAAAATTTTCACAATACAT
>JAKSZT010038667.1:0-17024 GCA_026826555.1 Tolypeutes matacus
AGAGCAAGAGGAAGGAAAATGTCTACCATCTAATGAGCAGCTACTGGCCCTAACAACCTTTCAACATAGGCACAACCAGCTTCATGGAGCAGAAGCAGCAATGGGGGCCAAGAGAGAAAGCAAGAAGGTGGCCCAAATTCACACAAATACTTAAACAAAGATCCAGGAAACTACTCTAGGTCTTCTGGCACCCCTCCCCACTCCAAGGCCCTCCAAGATATTCTGTGTATTGTAAGGCCACAGATGATCACAGGCATTTAAATAACCTATCACTACCCTTCTATATAACCCCCCACCATTTCAAACATCTGAACTTGCACCAAAATAATGCCCTGCCTGGGGGGGGGGGGTGTGCAGGGGTGGGTGGGTGTAAAGGATGAAACCAAATGCAGCTTACTGCATCCAAATTCTGTTTTCTGTCCTGAAGAATGCCTGGCCTGCTCATGAGCTTCCCACCCAGCCAACCCCATCTCCACTGTTTCCTGGGAAGGGCTTCCCCTTGCAAGCTGACTAAGGACCAAAGCCATTGAGTGCAGGTTTGCAATTACCAGCCAAGTTGGTGGTTTAATGTATCTTGCCCTTCCACCTACTGTAATTCAGTGTTAAGTGGCTGAACTTTCAAGAGCTTCTCCCTCTGCTTTCCCTTGATCGGGAACAAGGTAGCAAGGCCAATGCCTGGAAATGAAGGGGTTTTAGAGTGTGATGACATGAAGGTCAGGAGAGTGTAACTTATTCCCTCTTCCTTCCTTCCAAGGCTTGCACAAGGAAGATTTCTAGTGCAAAAAATGTAAAAGGGCAAAGGCAAGATGAGTGTCCCCTCTTCTTAAACTCCTCTGGGGAAAACCAAGTGCAGCAATGCATTATGTCATTTTAGGGAGTGAGATCCCTGCAATATCATGAAAGGGAGAAATAGGAGAATTCTAGCCCCATCTCCACCTCCAGTGAAACCCAATCGAGGCATGCTCTTTTCTTTGTTAGACATTCTGTTGTCTTTTGAACAGAACTGCCCACAAAATCCTGAGCATGATATCCAGGAGGCAGAAGAGAGTCCTTGTGCAGGTTGCAATGTTCCAAATCATTTCAAAATCATCATTGTGCCCCCAAAGGCCTCGAGGCAGCTTAAAATAGAATGCATACCAAGAGGACAAATCCACCAGGACCTTAAATTGAAGTAAAAAGGCAAGAACTGGGCAATACCCATATGAGAAAAATATTCAGCTTGCTGAGATTTTCTACCAATTCATAAATTGGTAGATCGTTTTCTAATTTTCCAGAATGGCAGACTCTCCTGTTCCAGATGGGCATTTCTTCCTGGGCTGGGCTGCTCCTATAGGAGTATATGTGTTTTAATTTTTTTTAGTTTTCATGCATTATATTTACAGAGGAGTGTAATCAATAGAGTATAGCCTGAGGAAGTTTCATAAGGGGAACATTCACGTTACACCAAGCAAATGTAGAATTTGGACACTGCCCAGTAGCCAGCAGTCCCCTTCAGGCCCCTCCCAGATTCTACGCTCCCCCATCTTCCACAAATATAACCACTATTAGAACTTCTATCATTATAGATTAGTTTTGCCTGTCTTTGAACTCTATGTTAATGGAATCACATACAATGATTTTTTTCTCATTTGAATTCTCTTTATTTCTCAGAATCAACTCCACTCCCCCAGAAAGAGGAAAAGATGGAGAAAGGCAGGAGAAGGGAACAGGGCCCCAGGGGAAACCCACCAGTCCAGTCTCTGAAGCCGCCTAGGTGGTAGCGAGTGGCCACCTGGCAGTAAGGGTCTGCAGACCCCTCCTCTGGTCTCCCAGATGGTTCCATTCACCTTTGGAAGCAGGAGCCTCCTGGATACTTAGGAGGCAATGCTTTGAAGGCCTTGGAGGTGAGGATCCTCTGCAGGTGAACCCTGCCAGGACCCTGCTGCATCTGCAGGCTTCCATCCTCCACGGCCCTGAGCCCTCCAGCCCGGTGTGCCGCTCATGCCCAGCAGCCCAAAACTGCTGTTCAGGTCAAACTTACAAGTGTTTGTGTCCAGCACCTGCTCATCTCCCCCACTGTCTTTTTGGGTTCCAAGTAGCTTGTGATCTTTGTCCTTCATGGAAAACCTACAGAGAGCAAACCAGACTCTTCACATTTTACTGTTTTTGGTCACTGCCTCTGCTGTTCACCACCCGAGGTGGGAGCACCTCCAGGTACCTTTTACTTTCAGGTTCAAAATCAGAAGCACTGGAGCAGCAGACACTGGCTGGGATGGGATGTCTTCCTCCTCATGGAAGAAGGCCAAGGCTGGTTCCCTCCAACAATCGGAACTTCCTGCTTTGATCTGTCCTGGTGATGAGGTCACTGTTTCCTGAAGAAATAGGGGTGTTCTTTCTCACCCCATTTATCTAGGTTTTCTTCTGTTGCTTGTGTTTCCATGTCACAACCATTGCTAAATACAGCATCACTAAGATTTATTCCTACCTTTTCCTCTAAGAGTTTTATGGATGTAGATCATATATTTAGGTCAATGATACATTATGAGTTAATTTTTGTTCATGGCATAAATAGGCATCCATCTTCATTTTTATTATTGGAAATGCAGTTATCCAATAACGATTTCTTAAAGGGACTATTCTTTTTCCATTGGATGGACTTGGCATCCTTTTCAAATAAGAGTTACCCATAGATGTGTGGGTTTATTTCTAAACCATCAATTCTATTCCTTTGGTCTATATGTCCGTCCTTAGGCCAATATAACACTGTTTAGATTAGTACAGATTTGTAGTAAGTTTCTCTCTCTATCTCTCTTTGTTTTTTTAACACAACATTCTGCTTTATTTCAATACAATTTTCTACATACAGTCTATTTTTTGAAGGTATTCAATGACTTAAAACAAATGCCTCTAGACTACTTGCAAACACTAAAACTTAAGTAAAATGCTTACATTCTTATTGGAATGTAATAAGTTTTGAAAAACAAAATTGTAGTCCTCTGATTTTTTTCTTCACTTGCAAAACTGTCTTGGCCATGTAGAACGTCTTTGCAATTTCATATGTATTTCAATATCTGTTTTTCCAATTCTGAAAAAAAAAAGGCTCAGGGAATTTTGATAGAGATTGTATTGAATCCATAGATTGCTTTGGATAGTATGGACATCATAGAGTATGAAATTTTCCTACCAATGAACAGTTTATTCTTCAACTTATTTAGGGCTTTAATTTTATTCAGGAATGTTTTGTAGTACTTAGAGTACAAATCTTTAATTTCTTTGATGAAATTTATTCCCAAGATTTTATTCTTCCAAATGATATTGTATATGGAATTGCTTTCTTAACTTCCTGTTTGGACACTTTGTTGCAGGTTTATAGGCACACAACTGATTTCTGATTTCACTGCCACCTCCCAGACCCACTCACCAGCACCAGGAATCAAAGACATCTCATAGCACAGCTTGCAGCAGCCCATCAGGCTCTCTGGACTGGGCCCAACAGAGACTCAATGGAAAGCAAGCATGGCCACATGGTCTCCCCTCCACCCACATAGACAGCAGAGGTGGAACCCAAAAAGAATAATTTTCCCACAAAGGGTAGCTCCCACAAGTAGGTGATGAGGAAACTTTTCCGTGTTGGGACACCAGCCTCTTGCTCCAGCAACAGCTAGGGCCAGCAGGGAACTTGTTTAAGGTTAAATGCAGATACATGCATGTCAAGTTTGTTAGAAGGAACCTCAATGAATCTAGGGGAGATACTCAATCCTCAGAAGGTACACTCACTAGACTTACCATGGAGGATGAAGATCACAAGCCCCACGGAGCCCACAAAGATGATACAGGAGGTGGGCAGGTGCTAAACACAAACAGCCACGAGTGGGACCTGGGCAGCCAATATATGCTGCTGTGATGTGTGTCACACCAGGCTGGAGGATGTTGCAAAGGGCAGGATGGGGGTGTGCAGATGCCATTGTGGGGTCTCAGTGGGGTTCCACTGAGGAGGATTCCAGCACCTCCTTGGCTTGCAAAAGCATAACCACTAAACTAACTGCTTTATCAGGCTTCCAGGAGAGGGGAGGGTGTCAAGGTGACATTCATTGGCCCTCACCACCAGGCTGGGAGAAGGACAGGAGAGGGAAGCAGGCCCCAAGGCCACAACCAGGGTAGTCTCTGGAGTTCTGCCTGGGTGGGGTGGGGTGTGGTTGTCTGGGCAGTGAGGGCCTGCAGGACCCTCCCCTCATCTCCCAGTCAGTGTCTGGGAGCTGTTTAACACTGAAGGAGTTTTACTAGAGAGGCAGTCATGTCTTTAAAGGCCCTGGAGGACCCAGACAACTTTTTTAATTGAACCCCGTGAAGACCCCGCCGTGGCAGCCTGCACACCTCCATCCTCCACTGGAGAAAGTCCTCCTGGCCTGGCATGCGTGCCACACATGCACAGCAGCCCATGGCACTTGGTCAGGTCCCACTCACAGCCAAGTGTGTTGAGCACCTGGCAGATCTGCCCCACCATTTCTTGGGGCTCTAGAGAGCTCATGATCTTCATCCTCCACTTGAAATTACATGACCGTGGCTGGACCTCCTGAGGGCCTCCTTGGTTACTCCTCTTCCACTGATTTTTCCCCTTACTGGCACACCCTAGGCACACATTATTTTGGAGGAATTTCATGAAACTCCTCAGGGCACCTGGCTGGCCCTGGCTGTTGCCAGAAGGGGAGGCTGGGCTCATCCTAGAAGGCAAGTTCTGCTCCTCGCCCCTAACTTGGTGTTTGCCTTTGCTTCCTCCATCCTCACTGCAGCTGCTATGGATAGAGTGGGGGGCCACAGGGCCATGCTGGGGCCCCTCCTGCGGACTCACCCTGGGCCACAGCCTGGCGGCCTGGCTGGGCTGCTCCAAGGCCATCAGGGGCTACTGGTGCAGATGAGGCAGGGCCAGGGACTCTGTAGATGAGGCAGACATCTTGGAGGTTCCCAACACCAGTGTGTGTCATCTTTTTCTGCCCTTGTCCAGGAAGGTCAGGCTTCTCCTCTCCAGGAGAAGAGAATTGCAGGGCTGACCAGTGGTGCAGGTGGAGAGGTTGTATCTGGAGGGCACAGAGGTGAATCTTCGCTGCCTGGGTGGGGGAGACATGCTGCGTTGTTCCACCTGGTGAGGGGAAGGAGTGCGGCTGCGTCTCTGGCCAGGTGAGGGCAGGGGCTACAGGGCGACGGTGGACGTCTCCTGCTCCCATCTGGAGTAGCCCAGCAAAAGATACGTTGCCATGATTTCATCGTATTTCATATTTACCAATGATTCCTGTAGCTCCTCTAGGGTGTAACCCATGGTTACCATGAGTGCTGTCCGGCGTGGGTCCTGGTAATCCAGGTGCGGCTCTACGTAGGGCTTCAGTTCTTGCTTCTGATACCCCATATTTACCCAGGGGTCGGTCATTATTTCCTGTAGTGTGGTTCTTTTGTGGGGATCTACTGTAAGGCACTTCTTGATGAGCGCGACGCAGTTCCCAGACAGGTACTCCGGGATGTCAAACTCCCAACTGAGTACCTGCTCCCACACATCCCGGAAGCTCTGAGCAGTAAAAGGAACATCTTCCCTGACCATGGTGTACAGGATCACCCCCAGGCTCCATATATCGATGGCCGGCCCATCATACTTGTGTCCTTTAAAGATTTCGGGGGCAGTAAAATAGAGGCTCCCGCACAGGGTTTCCAGCTTCCGGTCAATGTTAAATCTGGCACTTAAGCCGAAATCCGCCAGTTTAATATTTCCGTCAGCATCGAGCAACAAGTTTTCTGTTTTCAAGTCCCTGTGAGCAATCAACTTTTGATGACAATGGTGCAATGCTGACACTGTTTGGCGGAATTTCACGCAGGCTTCCTGCTCTAACAGAGGGCCTTGCACCACGAGGTTCTCAAAGAGGTCTCCTTCACTGGCATATTCTGTCACGAGGTAGAGTTTCTTGTTGTCCTCAATAACTTCAAACAATTTGATGATGTTAGGGTGGCTCAAGGCCTTCAGTATGTTCAACTCACGGTAGAGCATGTGGAGGCTGGCAGAGTTTTCCTTTTTCTCAATAATTTTCATGGCTACCTCGTGGCCAGTGAGGATGTGTCTTGCCAGCCTAATGATGGAAAATCCACCCTTCCCTATGGTTCTCAGGAACCGATAGTTCCCCACATGGGTCTCCTCCTCAGCATATGTGGCTGAGAGAGCCTGCAGCATGGTGGATTTTGCTGGGCTGGAGACCTGATGACCCTAGGTAGACTACCAAATTGGAAGAGCTGGTGGCAGGTTGGTCAAAATCACCGAAACACTCAAGCTCTTCTGACGTCGTCTACCTGAATAACTAATCTAAAAAAAAAAAAAAAAAAAAAAAGAAATCAAATGCTAGAGGGAAAAAAAAACAAATCAAAAAATAAAATAAAGAAAAAAGAAAACAAATAAACAGGAGAAAATGAAAAAGATTTTTTAAAAAAGAAACAAGTAAAAGAAAAACGTAAAAGGAGTTTAAAAACAACAAAAAGGAAAGAATAAAAAAACAAAGTCTGGAAAATAAAAATAAGGACAAAAAGAAAAAAATAAAGAGAAGAATCCACAATAACGAGAAAAAAACAAGCTAAGAGCAGTCCTAGTCCCACAGGTCACCAAAAACAGCTTCCTGGGTTAGCGGACCACGAACCTAAGATCCAGGGCCTTATATAGGGACATGGGGTTCCAGCACAATGGCTCCTTGTGAGGTCATCGCAAGAAACGGACCAATCCAGGCTGTGGTCACCCTCAGTGGTTTCTCCTCAGTTTTTGGTCTCAAAAACCCTCTACACTTTTCACAAAAACATTGAGGATCCCAAAGAGGCTTCTGTGCATGTGGGTTATAGCTGTCTATAGTTCCTTATCAGAAATTAAAACCTAGAATGCCACAGTGGCTTCTACATTTCTAATTTTAAAACCTGTAATAATATATGGCTCTGAAAGAACTCAGAACATCTACACTGGAGATATCCAATTCCTTTTTCTGTAACTCTGCATGATCTGACTCAAAGTGATACCACAATTTAAGTGATATCGTGGTTCTCTATGAAAATGTTCTGTTACTTATAGCATAATTAGGTACATTATTAGCATCTATAATGCTCAGGGAAAGATAGCTTTCATCATATTTTCATTTCTTATTTTCATTTTGCCCAGTTTCTTTGTTGTATGTTTATATACAACAATATAAGGATAATATAAAGGATATATATATCCTTTTTCACATCTTTATGTGAAGAGACGCTGTGCATTGAGCAAGTCATCTGCCCTTTCTTCTGTAAGTCAATCTATGTGCTCTGTGTCCCTCTTGCTCAGCTTGGTGGTGGTGTCTGGGAGGTAGACATGGCAAAGACACCTAACTGGGGGGAACGGAGAAGTCCCTATGTGATTGTTAAAAAGCTCTTTGAAATATAGTACAGCTAGGCCATTCGGCTTTGCAAGTCTTAAATCTTTTGTAGACCTCAATTTTTTCCTTATTGAATACATTCATATTGATTTGATTTATGAAGTAAAACATTTCTAGTCCCTTCTCATTTCTTTCTTTGTATATTTTCCAGATGATTGTTTTGTGGTTATAGGGGACTTGAATTTAACATCCTAAAATCTATAACAATAAAGTTTGACTTGATAATGACTTAAATGCAGCTGTGTATTAGTCTGGCTTCTCAAGGGAAACAGAACCGACAAGAGTTCTCTGTAAATGTTATGAGATTTTATAAAATTGTCTCATGTGAACATGTGGATTCATAAGTCCAACTTCCACAGGGCAGGCACTGTATTAGTCAGGGCTCTCTAGGGAAACAAACCCTATTTTTGTTTATTATGAGATTTTATAAAATTGTCTCTTGTAAATATGGGTATGCATGAGTCCAAATTCTGTACGGTTGGCTGCAAGCCAGAAATTCTGATGAAGGTCCTTGATGAGTTTCCCAGGAGACACTGGCTGTCTAAAGTAGACATGGGAATTCTCTCTCTGACTGCTGAAATCACTTCTCCTTTTAAGGCCTTCAAATTGAATGAGAAGTCTCTTGTTGCTGAAGGCAATCTCCTCAGTTGATTGTAGATGTCATCAGTCATAGATGCAATCAACTCACTGACTCATGATTTAAGTCCAGGAAATGTCCTCACAGTAACAATTAGCCCAGTGCTTGCTTGACTGAAAAACTGGGCACCATTACCTGGCCATGTTGACACACAAGCATAACCATCAAAAACTGCATATAAAATTCTTGGTTGGCAATTATTTTCTTTCAGCACTTTAAGTATTTTATTCCACCGCATACTGACTTTTTGCCTTTCTGCTTTCTGATGAGAAATCAGCACTCAGTCTTATTGGGGCTCCCTTGTATGTGACATGTTGTTTTTCTTTTGTGGTTTTCAGAGTTCCCTCTTGATCACTGGCATTCATCAGTCTCATTATAATATATCTGGTCACGGTTCTTTTCAATTTCATCCTGTTTGGAGTTCTTGAACTTGATATCTTGATATCTTTTAGTTATTTTCCCATGTTTTTCATTATCTCCTTGAATATATTGAAGATCATTTTTAAGAAGTCTTTTTCTTTTTCTGGTATATCCAAAATCTGTTCTTCTTCATTGATGGTTTATGGATTTTTATCTTCTTTCTTTGAATGGGCCATCATTTTCTATTTCTTTGTCTTGTAATATTTTGTTTGTAATAATTTGTTGATTAATATTAATGTTTTATTAATATTTCCTCGCTGCGATCTATTGAAAGTCAGCCCTCGACACAAGGGTTTGTAAAAAAAAAAAAAAAAGAAAACAACAAAAAACTGCTGAAATAAATAAAAGAACACCTAAATAATTGGAAGGACATTCCTTGTTCATTGGTTGGAGGACTACATATCATTAGGATGTCTAGACCACCCAAATTCATTTACAGATTCAAAGGCAATTCCAATAAAAAAAAAATCCCAAAAATCCATCTTTTGCAGAAATGGCAAATCCAATTACCAAATTTATTTGGAAAAGTAAGGGGATAGGAATAGAGAAAAAAAAAAAACCTTTAAAAAAGGAATGAAGTTGGAGGACTCTTACTTCCTAACTTAGCTATATTGGTAAAAAACAGTAGGAAACTGGCATAAAGGTAGACATACTGTCCAGTGGAATCGAATACAGTATTAAAAAATAGAGCCCTTCCACTGCTCAGTGATTTTTGTCAAAGCTCTCAAAAGCACCCAGCTGGGACAGAGTCTAATTCAAGATATTCTGGGGAAGCGGCTGTGGCTCAATCAGTAGGGCTCCCGTTTACCATATGGGAGGCCCCGGGTTCGGTTCCCCGGGCCTCCTGGTGAAGGCAAGCTCGCCCGCACACGGCATGGTTAGCTGACCCAGCGAGCACAAGCAGCAAGGGGGGGATAAATGAATAAATAAATAAAATCTTTAAAAAAAAAAAAAAAAAAGATATTCTGTGTAAAGGTGATAATGACCTATAAACTCCCCCACTATAATTGTACAGGCATCTATTTCTCCACTTATTGTTTTTTTTTTTTTCAGGTTTTGACAAACTGTATAATGGCCTGGATCTGTCAGAGCATTATCCTGCAGAACAATTCCAATGTATCTATTTCCCATGTTACACCTATTTTCCCCATGCTCTCCCCTCAGAACTTCTCAGGACCAATGCCTGTATATCTGTTACAAGTTTGTCCATTACTAGAAAAATAATAAGTCTATGTTAGTCCATGGTTGCAGCACCCCTTTAACTTTGTTCATTCCTCAATCTTGAGGATTTTGGGATGGTGTTGCCTACTCTGCTTCTGATTGAGAGGGCACTTAGATCCCATTGGAGCAGATGGATGGAACGGTCTTTCTGGCAGTTGGAGATACTCTTTGTTTTTAGGGTTGTAAATTGTCAATCATCATGTTTTTGTTAGTTGTCCTCGGTGAGTCCAATAACCTAAAGAGTAGGTGTTGCCTGCAACTCTGCTGACATTATAGATCTTCTACATAAAAGACACTGAAAAATTCACCTCAAAGTTACTAGAACAAATAGACAAGTTCATCAATTTGGTTGGATAAAAGATTAAAACACAAAAATCAGAAGTGTTTTAATATATACTAATGAGCAATGTGAGGAGTCAGAAAAAATAATTTCATTTACAATAGTGACAAAAAGACTCAAATATTTAGAAATAAATTTAACCAAAGACATAAAGGATATGAATTTAGAAAACATAAAACATTGCTGAAATGAATAAAAGAACACCTAAATAATTGGAAGGACATTCAAGGTTTCTAAACCACCCAAACTCATTTACAGATTCAAATACAATTCCAATAAAAATACCAAGTCTTTTTTTTGAAGAACTGGCAAATGCAATTATCAAATTTATTTGGAAAAGTAAGGGGATAGGAATAGAGGGGAAAAAAAAAAAACTTTAAAAAAGGAATGAAGTTGGAGGACTCTTACATCCTGACTTAGCTACATTGGTTAAAAAACATCAGGGTACTGGCATAAAGGTAGACATATTGACCAGTGGAATCTTAATCAGTATTAATAGACCCCAACTACTGCTCAGTGATTTTGTCAAAGCTCTCAAAAACACCCAGCTAGGACAAAGGAGTCTATTCAATAAATGGAGCCTGGAGAACTAGGTATCCATAGATAAAACAAAGAAAGAGGACCCTTGTCTCACAACTTGTACACAAATTAGCATAAAAGGGATCAAGGACCTTAATATAAAAACTAGTACCATAAATCTCCTAGAAGAAATTATGGGGAAACAACCTCAAGAACCTGTGTTATGTTTATTAAATCTTACATCCAATGGTTGAGCAAAGAAAGAGAAAAGGCATAAATGAGATTTCATCAAAATTAAACACTTTTGTGCTTCAAATAAATTTGGTAAGAAACTGAAAAGGGAGCCTATTCAATCATAGAAAATTTCTGGAAACCACATGTAAGATAATGATTTGATCTCAATGTTATATAAACATATAACACAACTCAATGATAAAAAGACAAGGGAGGGGAAGCAGATGTGGTTCAAACAGTTCAGCTCCTCTTTTCTACATGGGAGGTCCCAGGTTTGGGTCACAGAGACTCCTAGAAAAAAAAAAACCACACACAACTACAAGCAAACAAATGAAAAAACCAACTCAGGGAAGCATATGTGGCTGAGTTATTGAGTGCTGGCTTTTCATGTATGAGGTCCCAGGTTCAATCCCCAGCCCTGGTACCTCAAAAAAAAAAAAAAAAAAAAAAGGCAAGGGAGATGTCATATTTCCCTTAAATATTTTCTGTAATCTAAAATATATCTAAAATAAAGATTAATATATTTTAAAAAGAAAATAGACGAGCAACCCAGTTTAAAATTGGGCAAATAATTGAACAGACATTTTTCCACAGAAGAAATAAAAATGGCCAAAAGGTAAATAAAACAATGCTCACATCACTAGCTATTAGGGAAATGCAGATTAAACCTACAATGATATATCATTTCACTCCTTACAGACTGGCCATATTTAAAAAGACAGAAAACTACAAGTTCTGGAAAGGATGTGGAGAAATAGGAATATTCCTTCACTCTTGGGAATATAAAATTGTGGAGTCTCTGTGGAACTCAGTTTGGCAGTAACTCAAGAAGCTAAATATTGAACTGCTATATGATCCAGCAATCCCATTTCTACAAATACATTCAGAAGAACTGAAATAAAGGGTATGAACAGACATTTGCACACCAATATTCACAGAGGCATTATTCACAATTGCTAAAAGATGGAATCAATCCATATCCATCAACCAATGAACTGATAACAAAATGTGGTGTATAAATATGATGGAATATACATTCAGCTGTAAGAAGAAATGAAGACAGGCTGCATAAGACAACATGGATGAACCTTGAGGACATTATGTTGAGTGAAGTAAGCTAGACACAAAAGGACGTATATTGTAAGTCTTACTAATATGAAGTAAATATGATGAGTAAACTCATGAAGTTAAGCTATAAAGTATAGGTAATAGGAGAGAGAATAAGAGTTGAGAAGGGGGAGCTGACTCTGAACTTTTGTAGAATGTAATTAATAAGGTGGACTGTAATTGTGTAGTAATAGCTAGAATGGATGCTATTATAGTGACACATTATAGTGAGTATGACTAACACTGCCAATAAATAAATGTAAATGTGAGTGAAAGGGGTAGCCTAAGAATGCTACAGTATAATCTAGGGACTGTATAACATAGTGATTTCAGTGATGCATGATAGATGATGGATGATGATTGTGATTAATATTACAAATATAAGAATGTTCCTCTATTACAAGTTGCTAATATCAAAAAACATGGGAAAAATATAACTGATGTAACATATAGACAACAGGTAACGGCAATTTTGTAATATTTTTATAACAATGGCCAAGAAGATGTAACATTGCTAAGGGTTAAAAATGGGGGCATATACGGGGCACGGGCCTTTTCCTTTTGGATTAATTCTGAAATGGAGTGAGCTGTTGGCAGCACAATTCTGGTTTAAACTGAAAGCTATTGATTGTTCACTTTGGATGGATTATACAAAGGAGGATACCATATAACCCAGTGTGGTGAACAGTAAAAATATGAGATAGTTGTATCATGAACTATAACATATATACAACACTAATACATGTTGTTAATAGTAGGATGATTTGTGGGAAAATACACCAAATATAAGCTACGGACAATAGAACACAGCTTATATTATGATGACATTCTTTCATCATTTATGACAGTGTATGGAAATCTTGCATGATATGCATGATTGTTCTTTAAAAATAGTCAAATGCAAGGCAAAAAAAATAAGGCAATCAGAAGCACATTTAGAGGTGTGTTTTTAGGTTTCATAGATGCCTTAATAGTGAGGAGCTGGACTGCAGTAATGGCTTATTAATTCAGAGGGCCCAGAGTTTTGGGAGATGTACTGCTCACCTGACAATTGCAGCATTTCTCTTTAGAATTCCAGATTCCTTTTTTGCAAAGTCTTTAATCATACTCTCCATTATCCTCAAACAACTGATTCAACTTTTTTAAGTTCACATTCAATAGTTAACACGCACACTACATTTTACATTGAAAATAAAACCCAGCCATCCGATGAACCTCCTTTCCTCAAACTGATCCCAACGGACTTTTCTTCCTCACTCTGACCATGGCATTTTCATCACTGGAAACCTTCAAAAGAATGTCGCTTAAATATTTACCTCTTTTTTCTTCCACTACAAATTATTGCTTTCAGTTTGTTCTTCACATTAGCATTTTTAAAATTTACTGTTGGTGTCCAGCACTATTTAGTGTTGGTGTCCAGCTAAATTTACAAAAAGCTAATTTTTACCTGGAGATATATATATTCCCCTTTGGGGTGAGCAGATCATAGCAACTCATCCTAACACTAGTTCAGTAGCACCATGATTTATTAACTTCACCACACTGGCAATTATTTGCAAAAAGGTTTTCTTCCCCATTAGACTGTGAACTTCATGTAGTTAGGAACCTTGCCTACTGTTCATTGTCATACCCTAGGTGCCTGGATCAGAGGGTGCACTCAACAAATATGTGTTGAATTCATCTATGAATTTATCAGAAAAAAAATGGAAAAAGGTAAAGCAGGTAGTACATTGTATATATCTAGCACATTTTGTCTATCCATTCTTCTGTTCATGGGCACCTGGATTGATTCCAACTTTTGGCAATAGTGAATAATGCTGCTATGAACACTAGAGTGCATATATCCATTCATGTCTTTGCTTTCAATTCCTCTGGGTATACACCCAGCAGAGGAATTGCTGGAACATATGAGAGTTCTATATTTAGTTTTTTTGAGGAACCGACAAAATGTCCTCTTTTTCTTAGTTTGGCTAAGGGTTTGTCAATTTTGTTGATCTTCTCGAAGAACCAGCTTTGAGTTTTATTTTTTTCTAGTGCTTTCTTATTTTCTATTTCATTTAGTTCTGTTCTCATCTTTGTTATTTCCTTCTTTCTACTTCCTTTGGAGTGAGTTTGTTATTGTCTTTCCAATTCAACCAGGAGTGCAGTTAGGTCTTCGATTTTAGCTCTTTCTTCTTTTTTGGTATATGCATTTATGGCTATGACTTTCCCTTGCAGTACACCTTTTGCACATCCCATAGGTTTTAATATGTTGTGCTTTCATTTTCATTCATTGCAAGGTAGTTACTGATTTCCATTCAGATTTCTTCCTTGACCAAATATCAGTTGCTATGAACAGTCTCAAAGTTAAAGAAACATGAAAGAAAAAAATATAGCTTATGCTGTGAGAACAAGGAAATGAGATACTTTGTTCCCCACCATCAACCTTACTTATAACAAACCTGCAATTTTTTTTAACAGCACTCCATATGCTGCTTACAAGAGACCCACATTAGACCCAGGGATACAAACCGGCTGAAAGTGAAAGGTTGCAAAAAGATACTCCATTCAAATACTAAACAAAACGTAACAGGAGTAGCTATACTATGATCAGACAAAACAGACTTTAAATGTAAAAAATTGTAAGAGATAGAGAAGACCATTAAATATTAATAAAAGGGACAATCTGCCAGTAAGATATAAGAGATATAAATATTTATGCACCTAACCAGGGTGCCCCAAAATACATGAGACAAACTGGCAAAATTGAAGGGAAATATAGACATCTCTACAATAATCATTGGAGACTTCAACACACCACTCACAACATTACACAGAACAACTAGATGGAAATCAACAGTAATAGAGAATTTAAACAATATGATAAATGAGTTAGACCTAAAAGACATATACAATAATCCTGCATCCAAACTCAGAAGGATATACATTCTTGTCACATGCCCATGGATCCTTCTCCAGGATAGACCACATGTGAGGACACAATGCAGCTCTCAATAAATATAGAATGACAAATTATACAAAGCACCTTCTCAGATCATAAGGGAATGGAACTGAAAATCAATAACAAACAGGAAAAAGGTAAATTCACAAACGTGTGGAGGCTAAACAACACACTCCTAAATAATCAGTGGGTCAAAGAGGAAATTGCCAGTGAAATCAGTAAATGTATTAAGACAAATGAAAACGAGAACACAACTTAGTCACTGTTGACAAGAATGCAGAATGGTACAGCCAGTGGGGAGGACTGTTTGGCAGTTCCTAAAGAAGAATATAGATTTGCCAAGTGACTCTGTAATACCACTATTGGGTATACACCCAGAAGAACTGAGAGCAGTGACACGAATAGACATCTCCACACCTATGTTCATAGTGGTGTTACAATTATCAAAAGCTGGAAACAACCCTGTTGTCCATCAACTGATAAGTGGATAAACCAACTGTGGTATATTCACACAATGGAATATAATGCAGCTGTAAGAAGAAATGAAGTCCTAAAGCATATGACAACATGGATGAACTTGCGGGACAGTATGCTGAGTGAAGCAAGGCAGAAACAAAAGGGCAAATATGGGAAAATTGCATTACTATGAGCTAAATGTATTGTATAACATAGTGTATGATTCCATTTACATAAAATGTAAATACAAATCAATTTATATAGGAAATAAAAAAATATTTTGCAAAAATAGCCAGAAATGGGAGCTGTGGACAGCAGGCGAAATTTAGATCGAGAGGTGATATTAGTTTTTTTTTATTATTATTGAAATTATGAAAATGCCCTAATGATGACAGAGGTGATGAATGCACAACTATGTGACTGTGCCAAACACCACTGATTGTGCACTTTGGATGAATTGTATGCTGTGTTGATACATATCAATAAAATTGATTTTTTTTTTTATAAAAAGTCAAACAGCACTTAAATATGGGAAAATATGTGAATACACATATACCAAAAAAGAAAGATTCAATTTTCATCACTAGGGAAATACGAATTAAAATCTGCTATGAATTATCATATACACATACTAGAATAGCTAAAATCAAGAGAGATAATACCATCTGTTAAAGATGTGGAAAAAGTGGAGCCCTCACACATTTCTGCTGAGAATGCTAAATGCTGCTGACACTTTGGGAAACAACTGTGAGCTTCTTAAAAATATAAACTTACCATAATTCTTGCTAATTCCACTCTGAGAAATCTATCCAAGACAAATGAAATCATGTCCGTGCAATGATTCTTGGGGCAGGTTCATGGCAGCAAAAAACTGGACAAAAAAAAATATATGAATGTCTATTAACTGGTGCATGTATAACAAAATGTGGTACATCCATAAATAGATCTGCAGCTTTAACTATCTAATTTCAAGCTCCCCCCATACCGCCCTTGGAAGCAGCCCCACACAGCCTCTTCTCAACATGCCTGGAGGGCGTGCAGGCCTCTGCAGTACTAACTTTGGCATTAATTGTAGATTCAAATAGGACAGAAGAACCATGTGTAGGGAAACCACAACTGAGTCCAACCCTCATTCTGGGGAGCATAAATTTCAAAGTAGGGCCCACTGGCAAGGCACCAAATTCTTGAGCTGTCTGCCCTGACTCTATTGCCTGGATGTCTCCAGAGGCCTCAGGAGCCATGCTATTTGGGGTACTACCTACTTTGGCAGCCAAACAGCTCCTGCTGAGACGTGCATAAGCATAACCTCTGGAATGACCTGCCAACTCACTTTGAAGTCTCTTAGCCATATAAACTCATTCTCTTTCCTTTTTCCCCCTTTTGGTCAAGGTCTATTTTCCAGTTGCATTGCAAGTTGGTGCTTGGTAGTAATCCTTCAGTGCCAGGGAGGCTTATCCCCAGGCATGATGTCCCATGCTGGGAGAAATGTCATGTATTTATATGCTGAGTTTGGCTTAGAGAGAGGCCACATTTGAACAACAAGGAGGCTCCCAGGAGGCAACTCTTAGGCACCCTATAATACTAAGTTTCAATTTGTAAAGTAAAGGTTCATACCCACAGTCATCAGTATCAAGAGCCCATCAGGAGACCATCCTCCTTCACTAGTCATTGCCCCTGCACTTGAGGAATTCTTGCTGACCTATTAGAGAATGTGGCAGAGCTCCCCAGGATGGGAAATTGACATTC